>LAPY01000006.1:402403-415091 GCA_000970635.1 Eragrostis tef
ATCGGGGCGTTCAACGTCTGGTACGGCAGCCGACTCGTCATGTACCACGGTTACCAGGGCGGCACCGTCTTCGCCGTCTCCGCAGCCATTGTCGTCGGCGGCCTGTACGTTGACACAATCTAACTGAACTCCGTTCACGCTTCACCGTAATTTAATTTGCTATTGTTAGATGATGATCAACGGCTCAACACGCCATTAACCAACCGTGCAGAGCTCTGGGATCGGGGCTGTCCAACGTGAAGTACTTCTCGGAGGCGAGCTCGGCGGCGGAGAGGGTCCAGGAGGTGATCAAGCGGGTGCCCAAGATCGACTCGGAGAGCCACGCCGGTGAGGAGCTGGCCAACGTCACCGGCGAGGTGGAGTTCAAGAACGTGGAGTTCTGCTACCCGTCGCGGCCAGAGAGCCCCATCTTCGTGAGCTTCAACCTTCGCGTGCCCGCGGGGCGCACGGTGGCATTGGTCGGCAGCAGCGGCTCAGGGAAATCGACGGTGATCGCCCTGCTGGAGCGGTTCTACGACCCGTCCGGCGGCGAGGTGACCCTCGACGGCGTGGACATCCGCCGGCTTCGGCTCAAGTGGCTGCGCTCGCAGATGGGGCTTGTCAGCCAGGAGCCGGCACTCTTTGCGACATCCATTAAAGAGAACATACTGTTCGGCAAGGAGGACGCCACGGACGAGGAGGTCGTCGCCGCTGCAAAGGCAGCCAACGCCCACAACTTCATCTCCCAGCTGCCGCAGGGCTACGATACACAGGTAATTTTTTTTATTCTCCACCAGTTATCAATTGGCATATGCAACTGCATGCAGTGGTTTGATTCACTACGCTTTTCTTACCTTTACAAGTCACCGTCAAGTTTTGTTTTTTTATTGAAAACATTCCGCCGTTTCTGCACATTAACAGTGATGGCGCAACGAATTGATTCCCTTCCCTCATAACTTTGTTGTTTTCATGCATGGAGCACCATTGTGCTTAGGTTTACCTTTTTTTTTTTGAAATGGAAGTGCTTAGGTCTACTTAATAGTACGGAGTCCTACAATTTAGCCACAAGAGTAATCATAACGCTCTTTCCCCTTTTTTATTTTCCAACTCGATCTTTCAAGTTAGGCTAAAGCGGAACCGTGGGTAACAACTCAAAAGTCAGAAAAAACAAACACATACATGCCCAAATCAAAGAGTTCGAAAACCAAACACAACTACTACTAAACTGCTGCAAGAACCAAAATGAAACAAACATGTTTCAAATATTTTTTTCCTCAATGGTCAATCAAAGGAACTTGTGAAAAAAAGTGTTCCATGAGTGTTTTGGTGAATTGTGCCTCTTTTCCTGCAGATTCTAAGGAACTTTTAATTATTGAAAGCAAGACCAGAGCACGAAAGGCTAGGCTACGAGTAAAGGTTAGTTTTGGAAGCAACACCTTTTGTTTTGAGTGTAGCACTCGCCCGTATCTGGAAACAACACCACCTGTCCACCATCCTCCAGTTATTCTAGAGCTGGCTAAGCTATAGCTGCTAGTAGCAGCATGCTTGGCGCCGCGTAACTGGCCGGGATACTGGCTCCTGCCTGTCGCGCTTTCAAACCTCAGAGAAAACTTTCCTTACTCCACTCTGTCTGAGATTCCGAGCGCTCTTTGCACTATATTCCCAGGAAACCTTTACCTAGATAAAAATCACTCTTACAAATTAGAACCATCACAAGAAATACAACCAGTTGAACAAATTCGAATCTTGATGTACTGGGAATGGTTAGGATACTACATGGTTGTATATATATAAAAAAAAGGATATTTATTTAAGACCCATACCAAATTCAAGTGGTTATACAAGGCATCTGGTCTTTCTGGTTGAATAAGACTACTCACATGTAGTACCTTCAAGATTTGGAACACTAATAAGCATCCCCAGCTTGCCAGCATCAAGTAGGAATATAATTCTGGTTCCAGAATCCTGAAATAGAAGAGTTCATTGCCGCACTCTGAAGAGTGGATAAACAGCACTCTGAAGAGTGGAGAGACAAAACACATGATAAGCTTGACAACTGACAAGTGACATCAAACGGAACACACACGAGCCATCACCGCATTATTACATCATCAACATTGCATGAAAATGTAGCAGAACGAAAGGGAGTATACTTTTTTAATTAATAAAATCCAGTAGATCACAAAAATCCCTGAAATCATTGTCTGTTGATATGGCTACAATCTTCCCATGACCCCAGACCAGAAGATGTACCTTTGCCAGTAGTTTATATATCAACTAGAAATATCATTAGGATGGTCAGACATTTGGTTCTCAATAATGCCCTGTTATACATCTTTCCATAAGTGTTACAAAAAATTAGGGTCAGAGATGCGAGCAATCATGAAATAACAATTTAAGACTACCAAATGATATGTATCGGCCTATAGTTCAGGTAGTTAGACTAGTAATTGAAACTTTTACAACCAGTACCACAACCAGGTATGCTAGTATTTCTATGGCTGCTATACACACCGCTTCCATGGTTATGCCTTTTTCAAATATGAAACGCTAAAAGCACAGATGTTGCAAAATTGCTAAAGTGGGACCTAGGAATTATAGAAGAGTGAGAGTAGTCACTCCAAATTGGGAAAGGAAGAGTGGATGGCCCGCCACTCAGGGTGTGTGCTTCCATGGTCGGTGGACGCAATGGGCAAGCAAATAGAAGCCTTTTGCAAATCTAGTAACCAGGAAAACACTCCCCAGCCAACAGTTTTGGGTGTTCCAGTTTCACCAGCAAATAAGATTTTACACAGGTCCCATCACACACTAATAATTCTGACAGCAACAGGTTAGGCAAGGATTGACAGAAGAAAGTGCGCACTGAGTACATGAGTGGAAACACAAGTCCATCCCAAGTGAAGCTTTAATCTGGAAAATAAATTAAAATGTTCAGAAAAAAACAACTTTGATCAACTATTTTGCCATTGCAACTGTTTAAGGTTGAATGTAATTCAGATAGGATTACCTGCCAGCAGTGTTCAATTCTCACCTTCTATACACTAATAGTGAGGTTGAGGCCTTTCCTTTCACTGGAGCTTTCTAATTTCAAAAGAATGAAAAGATGTGCCTATATTTTTGTTACCTTGCTGTTCCAACATAGGACTCTGTGAAAATGCCGCCTCCCAGCTATCCTTCTAGAGATATGGACTCAGTGGCAAGCATGTAAACCTCTGAAAAGTTCATTCATGTCTACACCCCCACCACTAGCAAACTATATTGTGGAAACCTACTGTACTGACTGTGGGGCACTCCGAACTAGGGCTCGGTAGGTTTAGATGTGGGCATACATTAAACAAGATGACCAGATAGGCACTCGAAATATCCTCCTTGTTGGATGTATGCCACTTTGGTGACAATAATGAGGAGCACTTTGTAACTGAACTTTCATTTCTATTGTTCATGCAGTCATGAAAAGACCACAAAAAAGTGTCCCAAACAACGAAAGAACGCCCAATGTTACAAGGCACTACAATTGGGTTCTACCAACAATCAATACTAACAATTATAAACTGAAACATGCTTTTAATGGAAAACCAAATATCAATTAGTGGAAAACAAACTTTCCTGGCCAGAAAACATGATATTACTTGAATGGGTAGGATTACAAGTCCGCGGGGACAAATAAAATCTACAGGACTAGGATAGCAATGTAGAGTCAGACTCTAAAAACAGACCACCTATGTGGGAACACCAAAAAATACACACTGGTTTTTAATGTTTTCACAAAGATTATAAGGCTACTCAGAGCTCTCAATGTTTAAGACGGACAATCTTATCATCTGTCAAACATATCAAGCATTGTGATCCGAACGTCATCACTCATCAGCTATGCGATGGACATGGTATTCGTTAAACAAATCTAGAAATGGGAAAAGGAGAGACGTACAAACTAAAATTTTGCAGAAGTACTCACGTTCAATTGCCTTTCTTTATAAGTTCATTTTGGTCTATTGAGACAATCTAATATAAGCCTAGGACTTGAGTTCTTCTTTCTTCTATAAATTTAAGTTGGTTTTTGACCCTGATACTAACCATGTCTTAAAAAATAGGTGGGTGAGCGCGGTGTCCAAATGTCTGGAGGACAGAAGCAAAGGATTGCAATTGCCAGAGCAATCCTAAAGTCACCCAAGATTCTCCTGCTTGATGAAGCTACCAGTGCACTGGACACTGAGTCAGAACGTGTTGTGCAGGAGGCGCTTGACCTGGCCTCTGTTGGAAGGACTACTATTGTTGTGGCACATCGGCTCTCCACTATCCGAAATGCTGACATTATTGCTGTCATGCAGTCTGGTGAGGTCAAGGAGCTGGGCTCACATGACGATCTCATAGCCGATGAGAATGGCCTCTACTCATCTCTTATCCGCCTCCAGCAGACCAGAGATTCAAGGGAGGCTGGTGAGGTTAGTGGAACTGGAAGTACATCTGGTATGGGGCAATCCAGCAGTCACAGCATGAGCAGAAGGTTTTCTGCAGCTAGCAGGTCAAGCTCAGCACGATCAATAGATGATGCAGCAGAAGATGAAAACATCCAGAAAAAAAAGCTTCCTGTTCCATCCTTCAGAAGACTACTTATGCTTAATGCACCAGAATGGAAACAGGCACTTATGGGAAGCTTTAGTGCAATTGTATTTGGAGGCATACAGCCTGCGTATGCATATGCCATGGGAAGCATGATTTCAGTCTACTTCTTGACAGATCATAATGAGATCAAGGACAAAACAAGAACCTATGCACTAATCTTTGTCGGTCTTGCAGTGCTCTCATTCTTGATCAACATTGGACAGCATTACAACTTTGGTGCCATGGGAGAATACCTCACCAAGAGGGTTAGAGAACAAATGCTTGAAAAGATCCTCACCTTTGAGATTGGGTGGTTCGACCGCGACGAGAACTCCAGTGGTGCCATATGCTCACAACTTGCAAAGGATGCTAACGTCGTAAGTTCTCAGACAAAACTCAAGCATATTACCATTTTAAAAGAACCGTACCTGATCAATCATAACATTTGTGTTGTAGGTGAGGTCCCTTGTGGGCGACCGTATGGCTCTAGTGATCCAGACAGTTTCTGCAGTGCTTATAGCCTGCACCATGGGTCTTGTGATTGCTTGGCGTTTGGCTCTAGTCATGATAGCAGTGCAGCCTCTTATCATTGTCTGCTTTTATGCTCGCCGGGTCTTACTAAAAAGCATGACCGATACTCAGAGCTCTCAATGTTTAAGACGGACAATCTTATCATCTGTCAAACATATCAAGCATTGTGATCCGAACGTCATCACTCATCAGCTATGCGATGGACATGGTATTCGTTAAACAAATCTAGAAATGGGAAAAGGAGAGACGTACAAACTAAAATTTTGCAGAAGTACTCACGTTCAATTGCCTTTCTTTATAAGTTCATTTTGGTCTATTGAGACAATCTAATATAAGCCTAGGACTTGAGTTCTTCTTTCTTCTATAAATTTAAGTTGGTTTTTGACCCTGATACTAACCATGTCTTAAAAAATAGGTGGGTGAGCGCGGTGTCCAAATGTCTGGAGGACAGAAGCAAAGGATTGCAATTTCTAGAGCAATCCTAAAGTCACCCAAGATTCTCCTGCTTGATGAAGCTACCAGTGCACTGGACACTGAGTCAGAACGTGTTGTGCAGGAGGCGCTTGACCTGGCCTCTGTTGGAAGGACTACTATTGTTGTGGCACATCGGCTCTCCACTATCCGAAATGCTGACATTATTGCTGTCATGCAGTCTGGTGAGGTCAAGGAGCTGGGCTCACATGACGATCTCATAGCCGATGAGAATGGCCTCTACTCATCTCTTATCCGCCTCCAGCAGACCAGAGATTCAAGGGAGGCTGGTGAGGTTAGTGGAACTGGAAGTACATCTGGTATGGGGCAATCCAGCAGTCACAGCATGAGCAGAAGGTTTTCTGCAGCTAGCAGGTCAAGCTCAGCACGATCAATAGATGATGCAGCAGAAGATGAAAACATCCAGAAAAAAAAGCTTCCTGTTCCATCCTTCAGAAGACTACTTATGCTTAATGCACCAGAATGGAAACAGGCACTTATGGGAAGCTTTAGTGCAATTGTATTTGGAGGCATACAGCCTGCGTATGCATATGCCATGGGAAGCATGATTTCAGTCTACTTCTTGACAGATCATAATGAGATCAAGGACAAAACAAGAACCTATGCACTAATCTTTGTCGGTCTTGCAGTGCTCTCATTCTTGATCAACATTGGACAGCATTACAACTTTGGTGCCATGGGAGAATACCTCACCAAGAGGGTTAGAGAACAAATGCTTGAAAAGATCCTCACCTTTGAGATTGGGTGGTTCGACCGCGACGAGAACTCCAGTGGTGCCATATGCTCACAACTTGCAAAGGATGCTAACGTCGTAAGTTCTCAGACAAAACTCAAGCATATTACCATTTTAAAAGAACCGTACCTGATCAATCATAACATTTGTGTTGTAGGTGAGGTCCCTTGTGGGCGACCGTATGGCTCTAGTGATCCAGACAGTTTCTGCAGTGCTTATAGCCTGCACCATGGGTCTTGTGATTGCTTGGCGTTTGGCTCTAGTCATGATAGCAGTACAGCCTCTTATCATTGTCTGCTTTTATGCTCGCCGGGTCTTACTAAAGAGCATGTCCAAGAAATCAATACAGTCACAATCAGAAAGTAGCAAGCTTGCTGCTGAGGCTGTCTCCAATCTCCGTACCATAACTGCTTTCTCATCCCAGGACCGCATATTAAGCCTCTTTGAACAAGCACAAGACGGGCCACGCAAGGAGAGCATTCGGCAATCATGGTTTGCAGGCCTTGGCCTTGGCACCTCCATGAGCCTTATGACATGCACATGGGCCCTTGACTTCTGGTATGGTGGTAGGCTTATGGCTGAGCATCACATTACTGCCAAGGCGCTCTTTCAAACTTTCATGATTCTAGTAAGCACAGGGCGTGTGATTGCAGATGCAGGTAGCATGACAACAGACCTCGCTAAGGGTGCTGATGCAGTCGCTTCAGTGTTTGCTGTTCTTGACAGGGAAACTGAAATTGATCCTGACAACCCTGAGGGGTATAAGCCAGATAAGCTAAAAGGAGAGGTGGACATCAGAGGAGTTGATTTTGTGTATCCTTCAAGGCCAGATGTGATCATCTTCAAAGGATTCACCTTGAGCATCCAGCCAGGAAAGTCGACAGCCCTTGTTGGTCAGAGTGGCTCTGGGAAGTCAACCATCATTGGGCTTATAGAGAGATTCTATGACCCACTTAGGGGGGTGGTGAAGATCGATGGTAGAGACATCAAAACATACAATCTTCGAGCCCTGCGGCGTCACATTGGACTTGTCAGCCAGGAACCAACATTATTTGCAGGCACAATAAGAGAAAATATAGTGTATGGCACAGAAACAGCAAGTGAGGCAGAAATCGAGAATGCAGCAAGGTCTGCCAATGCGCATGACTTCATTAGCAACCTCAAAGATGGATATGATACATACTGCGGTGAGCGGGGTGTTCAGCTATCAGGAGGCCAGAAACAGCGCATTGCAATTGCTCGTGCCATCCTGAAGAACCCCGCTATCTTACTGCTGGATGAGGCAACAAGCGCACTGGACAGCCAGTCTGAGAAGGTGGTGCAAGAGGCATTGGACCGAGTAATGGTTGGCAGGACTAGTGTAGTGGTGGCACACAGGCTCAGCACAATTCAAAACTGTGACCTGATCACTGTGCTTGACAAAGGTATTATTGTGGAGAAGGGGACACATGCATCTCTCATGGCCAAGGGTCCCTCTGGAACATACTTTGGTTTGGTTAGTTTGCAACAAGGAGGCAACCATCACTGAGATTCTGCATGACTGCTTCATGTCCAATCTTTGCAGGCTCAAGGAAATGATTTAACATTTTTGTCAACATGAAAGAAGGCTAAGCAGACAATAATTTTTATTTTTAGTACGACCATGGTTTTGTTTTTTGGTCCCATTATTACATCAATCCGCATAAGTATCTATATATAGCTGCTGGTTATGTATTGTAGCGTTGTAAAGGTTAGGAAATATCAGAGAAGACGTACATTAGGTTGCATTTCACCTTATCTTCTGTGAGTCATGTATTTGAAATTATTTCACCAATTGGTGAATAAGATTGGTAAATTATTTCATGACCTCAATATGATAGGTAGCGGAACCGACACAAACAAGAAGAGGACATCAACTTTAATTGACAGCAAGTCATTGTTGCAAGTATCACTTTATAGTTTTTTGGCGCATTTGAAATGTCATGAAACATTAATAATAGTCGTAGAGGCTAACAACTCATGGATAGACATAAACTCAATAGGGAGGACACTTCAACTTAACATAATTTACAAACCACTGAGGGAATATACTACTAAACACATCGAAGCTGAATGATATGCCTGACTGACAGTTTAGCATGTCACTTCAAGAGGTTAGAAGGAATCCAGACTAAGTGTGAACGTCTATAATCCAATAATTAAGGAAAAGTTGAAGACAAACAAGAATCGTGCAAATGACAACCCAGCAAAATCTCATGGTTGGAACATAATGCATTGTTCAAACAGGATCTCTAGTGTATGTTTGATTCCCTATGCAGCATACAAATTCAAAATAAAGGAGCCATGGAGATGGATGCAGATACTCTAAAGGAAGGAGCTAGACTCACTTCATATCAGGCAGCAAAATTGAGGGGAAGGAATCAAACATGAAGCATGAGAACAAAGTTGCCAATGAACTTTAGGTTCCTCTGGATCATGCAAAAGCGATCCTAGCAGAAATTGAAAACATGATAGCAGTGCAGCCTCTTACCATTGTTTGCTTTTATGCTCGTCGGATCTTACTAAAGAGCATGTCCAAGAAATCAACACAATCACAATCTGAAAGTAGCAAGCTAGCTGCTGAGGCTGTCACCAATCTCCGTACCATAACTGCTTTCTCATCACAGGACCGCATACTAAGCCTCTTTCACCAGGCACAAGACAGACCACACAAGGAAAGCATCCGGCAATCATGGTTCGCAGGCCTTGGACTGGCCACCTCCATGAGCCTTATGAGATGCACTTGGGCCCTCGAGCTCTGGTATGGTGGCAGGCTTATGGCTGAGCAGCACATTACTTCCAAGGCACTCTTCCAAACATTCTTGATTCTAGTAAACACAGGGCGTGTGATTGCAGATGCAGGTAGCATGACAACAGACCTCGCTAAGGGTGCTGATGCAGTCGCTTCAGTGTTTGCTGTTCTTGACAGGGAAACTGAAATTGATCCTGACAACCCTGAGGGGTACAAGCCAGATAAGCTAAAAGGAGAGGTGGACATCAGAGGAGTTGATTTTGTGTATCCCTCAAGGCCAGATGTGATCATCTTCAAAGGATTCACCTTGAGCATCCAGCCAGGAAAGTCGACAGCCCTTGTTGGTCAGAGTGGCTCTGGGAAGTCAACCATCATTGGGCTTATAGAGAGATTCTATGACCCACTTAGGGGGGTGGTGAAGATCGATGGTAGAGACATCAAAACATACAATCTTCGAGCCCTGCGGCGTCACATTGGACTTGTCAGTCAGGAACCAACGTTATTTGCAGGTACAATAAGAGAAAATATAGTGTATGGCACAGAAACAGCAAGTGAGGCAGAAATCGAGAATGCAGCAAGGTCTGCCAATGCGCATGACTTCATTAGCAACCTCAAAGATGGATATGATACATACTGCGGTGAGCGGGGTGTTCAGCTATCAGGAGGCCAGAAACAGCGCATTGCAATTGCTCGTGCCATCCTGAAGAACCCCGCTATCTTACTGCTGGATGAGGCAACAAGCGCACTGGACAGCCAGTCTGAGAAGGTGGTGCAAGAGGCATTGGACCGAGTAATGGTTGGCAGGACTAGTGTAGTGGTGGCACACAGGCTCAGCACAATTCAAAACTGTGACCTGATCACTGTGCTTGACAAAGGTATTATTGTGGAGAAGGGGACACATGCATCTCTCATGGCCAAGGGTCCCTCTGGAACATACTTTGGTTTGGTTAGTTTGCAACAAGGAGGCAACCATCACTGAGATTCTGCATGACTGCTTCATGTCCAATCTTTGCAGGCTCAAGGAAATGATTTAACATTTTTGTCAACATGCAAGAAGGCTAAGCAGACAACAATTTTTATTTTTAGTACGACTATGGGTTTTTTTGGTCCCATTATTACATCAATCTGCATAAGTGTACCGAGCATATAGTTTCTATATATAGCTGCTGGTTATGTATTGTAGCGTTGTAAAGGTTAGGAAATATCAGAGAAGACGTACATTAGGTTGCATTTCACCTTATCTTCTGTGAGTCATGTATTTGAAATTATTTCACCAATTGGTGAATAAGATTGGTAAATTATTTCATGACCTCAATATGATAGGTAGCGGAACCGACACAAAGAAGAAGAAGACATCAACTTTAATTGACAGCAAGTCATTGTTGCAAGTACCAATTTATAGTTTTTTGGCGCGCATTTTAAATGTCATGAAACATAATTAGTCATAGAGGTTAACAACTCATGGATAGACAAACTCAATAGGGAGGATACTTCAACTTAACATAATTTACAAACCACAAAATACTGAGGAAATATACTACTAAACACATCGAAGCTGAACGATGTGCCTGACTGACAATAACTAACACCAAAATGCACTATTAACGAAAACATGGAAGATCTCCATGCACTGATTTTCCTTTCTTATCTGTAGGTGTTAATATAATTCTAGTTATGCGGATGTTTTAGCATGGTTAAAACTGGCATGAGTGACCCAAGTTCAGAAGAGATATTGATGCAAACTATGGAGAATGTCCTAGCGTTTTTAATGAAGTTTAGCATGTCCCTTCAAGAGGTAGAAAGGAATCCAGACTAAGTGCTAACGTCTATAATCCAATAATTAAGGAAAAGTTGAAGACAAACAAGAATCGTGCAAATGACAACCCAGCAAAATCTCATGGTTGGAACATAATGCCATTGTTCAAACAGGATCTCTAGTGTAGGTTTGATTCCCTATACAGCATACAAATTCAAAATAAAGGAGCCATGGAGATGGATGCAGATACTCTAAAGGAAGGAGCTAGACTCACTTCATACCAGGCAACAAAATTGAGGGGAAGGAATCAAACATGAAGCATGAGAACAAAGTTGCCAAAGAACTTTAGGTTGCTCTGGATCATGCAAAAGCGATCCTAGCAGAAATTGAAAAATGTTATGACAAAGATACTCAAGAGCACTAGCTTACCAGGCCCAAAGCTACCAGCGCTTGGAGGAACGCAACCTCCAAATCAAGAGCGCCTCTCCAGATGTTTCTCTTCCCATCAAAGCAAAAGAAACCATCACTGTTGCATACGTAAATATAACATTTCAGAACCAGAATAGCGACATGGCATTCTTCATTAAAAGGAAATATGTCTCCAGTCTGCATGTTCATGACTTCAGATATATTCCTGTTATGATCTGATGGTATGGCATGATGCTGCTATGGTCAGGTCTCCTGGATGGGACCAAACCCATGATGGAGCTAGCAAACAAGGAATTTATATTTGACATGTCAGGTTATGGCTTGATGACAGGATGCTTTGTTCAGCTTATATTCAAGGTTCTTGGAGAGCAATCCCAGGGACAACCATCTGATTCTATATAAAGGGGGTATGCATACGTTGTAGTTCTTAACGTTTAGAAAATAGTTATTCTAATTCCCAGGGCAATTTACTTACGCGATTAACAGAACAACTATTTTAATACTATTGACAGTATTACATGAGATGGTTTGAACGCAGACGGTAAAGACTAAGGAATAGGTACTATGAAGCATTTGAAGCCATGAAAAGGGATCAATTCAACTCAGTGATGCTGCATAAGTACTAATCTAACCAGAGTTCAGAGATATGTAGAAAAAAAAATAGAAAGCAGCAAACTCAGTCTGACGAAATGGCGCAAGCAAGAGACTGATAAACGCACCTGAGCATTAGAGCCTGACGGTGGCATCGTATCGGCGCGGCATTTCATCGAGCAGATCCGGACACAGAAAAGCAGGGCCTCAGTGCCGTCACAAACGGAGATCTGGTAAAGCACCAGCCCATTCTGGAAGAGCCCCCGCTACATTGGCAGGTGAGAGAGCTCCTTCTTCTGTCTTCACGAGCGGGACGGCCGGGCAGCGGGAGGAGAGCGGAAAGACAGGAAGCCAAGCCACCAATCCGTAAAAGAGGGCTCATCTGCAAAAATTCCTCCTTTTCAGCTGAATGCACAGGCCAGAACTGCTTCTCTACGAGCGCGCCGGGCGCCGGTGGCCGGCGGGCGAATGGACGAAGTGCGGCGGCGGTGGGCGAGCGAGGCGAACCGGCCGCCGGGATACGGGAGGGCTGATCTGTGAAATACGGATCGAAACCGGGGGTAATATGAAAAATAATGGATCGCGACTATTATTCGCGATCCAAGCAGGGTGAAAAATAAAAAATATTGGTAAAATTCTGGATCGCGGTTATTAATCGCGATCCAAAATAGGGGTGTATGCGTAAAATATCGGATCCGATGCCAGGGACTAATTTGTAAAAGATATCCGCGCTTTACCTTTCTCCCTTCCTCTCTGAAGCTGCGAGCCTGCGACCCTGCGCCGTCGATGCGGCGGGGGCGGCCAG
>LAPY01000006.1:459395-488551 GCA_000970635.1 Eragrostis tef
CCCCCGGGCGCCCCCCGCCGCCACGACCAGCAGCAACAGCAGAGCCGCTGGGCGATGCCAATGGCGAGATGCGGCCATTGCTGATTGCGGAGTCGACGACGGGTACGTGCTACCAGCTCGCTCTATCGATCGAGTAGTAGTGGCAGGGCTTACTACTCGGGGACACGAGTACGTGCTGGTTAAGATGGTCCTAGGACACTAGTAGGAGAAACCAAACACAGCTAAGCTCAAGTATGATGAGAGCAGTGCGCTGGTTTCCTTGCCGGAATAAATGGAGGTGAGCTGGTGAGGTGGCGGGAACTGTGTCACCAGCTATAGTGCACTTGCAAGGCAGGGGTCAGAGGTGCAGAGCTCACAAGTTCGTTGTCCTTTGCGTCATGTGGTCGCTTCTCCGCCGGATTGCTGAACCCGTGGCTGATATCGTTCGTCTCATCGATCGTATCAGCCCATCGGCCGAAGACTGTCTTCTGCACACGAGAGCTGCGTCACTGTTTCATTGAACCACGTACATGTCTGGGGAAATATTGGGTGCAATAGACTTATTTGGTGCAATATGTGCAAACTGCTCATCCAGCCAATAGATTCGCATCGGGACGTTCCAAAGTTCGACTGCTGTAGCCCCCATTTCACTTAAATCATTTTTTTTTCAGAAAACTCCTTGCACAAACCCATCTGCTGCCGTTGTCTTCCACAATCCCAATTTACCCACCAGGAGCCACGGTGACCACGATGCCATTAAACGCTTTGATGGTGCAAGCACGCTGCCCACGACCGCACCAGGGAATCCATCCGCCTCACTCGAGATCGACGAATCGCGCGGCCAATGCTTTTTCAAATGTGATAGAAGTGCTCACCTTCAACACTAGAAATCCAGGCTAACAGTGTCCCGCACAACTTCAACACTAAAAATCCGGTTGAAACGAAAACAAAGGGACGAATGAATTTCTTTCATTGGAATCCGCTACAAACAATACAAACGGTTTGTTGTCTGTCAGCTCAAACTGGATTTACACATGCCACTGTCACCCGAAGAAGCAATTTAGATCAAACTGGAAATTCGAGGCCTCCCGGAGGCTTCAGTCGTGATAATTCTACTCTCCATGCCAGATATGGCAGTGGCGTTGCATGTCGTGTGTGATCATGGCAACTATTTGTTCTTAAAGATTCTGAATTGGAAGGAAACCGAAACTGAGCGGCATCGACCTTGCCGTGCTTCACTGACGGAGCTCCCGCGGATCCTGTGTGGCTTGCCGATCGCGCCAACCTAAGCTCAAGCCAATTTGTGGTTATTGTGATGGCGAGCAACGGAGTCTTTTCCTTCTTTGGGGAAGCAGGGTTGGCCGGCGGCGAGCAGCGGACGGAGAACGCCAATAGATTAGGTTTTGGATCGACTCATGAAGGAGTTAAGCGAGGGGTTTTCTGAAAAAACGATTAAGGTAATTACTTGGCTCCCGTAATCAACAGTTGGAACGTCCGATCCGTATCTGATGGCTGGCTAGGTTGCAAAGATTGCACGAAATAAGTCAACTGCACCAAACACTTCCCCTAAGTGTCTTGCCTACCTATTTCCTTTTTTTTCCGAAAGTAGGCAGGAGAGCCGACCGGCCCATAAAGCCCACTACGATCCAGCAGGTAAAGTAGCCGTGAAGCCTTCTGCCCTGCTATGGTGATGAGGGCATGTATATAATTGTGCATCTGTTTCTAAAAAAAATATATAATTGTGCATCTATTAATTTTTGAATCAAGAAAGATGGACAATACATCAAATGTACCTATTATATATAAATAAAATCTGATCGCATGTAGTGTTGCTAGATACGGTAGCTAGCAAGATACCGTCACCAATCTTTTTACTTTTCATTAACTTTTGCATCTCAAAATAACAAGCACGGCGCGAGAGGCTTGGTTGAGTGCTACCAAGGAGGGGATAGGGGGCCATTCCCTCTGTCTTGCACCTCCCCATTGCCGGGTGGGTGTCGAGGCATCACCGATGAAGAGTAGGCACCTGGTTTGTGTAGTAGTCTTTCCTTTCACTCCCCTTCTATGTGTTGCGAATGCAAAAGCTCGCCCTGCAAGTCCGGACAATTACGTGTGATGAACGCAGAGTCAATGATGGTAGAACGAGGATTCACACACACCCTAATATGATGAAGAAACTCCACCAAACATATAGATCTGACAGACTGCTCCGGCTATTGTTCATTGGTTTCATATCTTAAGATATTGATTAGGTGCCAAAAAGGCGGCATATATATATAGGCCTCTTGCTTCACACTCCCTCAACATCATTGGCTGCGTCTCTTCATGTTCTTGTTGTGGACTACGCTTGTGTAGAGACCGTATGATTACATATCAAAGGTCCTTAACAAATTAACATTCTAGGTAGAATGAACGTTATAAATTCTCATTCATGTTTTGCAATCAATCTACCATGATATATTGTGCCAAAAACTTCTCACAGGTTCGGCTCAAAAAAAAACTTCTCAAAGGGAGTTTACTTACCAAAATTATTCTTGTTATTGTTTTAATAGGAGATTTGTGTGTGTAATACGAACATAGGTTGTTGTAGCAACACTTATGTTTCCATTTTGGTCGTGTGGTTTACATTTTCTTATTTTACTCATATGCAGTGTCTAATATCATGGAGTTACGTGCTGTAATAATTTTTAAAACCTATACCTACAAAGTCCATTTTTATTTTTTATATATATCATGCTATTTAATCCATTGAAGTTCTTGGATGAGGTATATCAATATTTTGTCTATTTCAAGCTAATAATTTTCTCCTTGATTTAATTTTTTTAATATGGTTATATATTTATTCTATTTGGTATATTCCAACCTAAGCAACATGCACTACCCAAGCAGGTCCTCGACAGCCGCCACCGTCATCGTCATCTTCCTTAATTAGGGTGAGCTCAGTGAGATAGGCGTCGCAGCATCCACGCCAGCGGCATGTCATTGTTGCCACCTGCGAAGCTAGGCCAAGTGTAGTTGTAGAGCTTCAATGACCGGAGGGAGTTGTAGATGGGATCAGGTGCTGGAGCGCAAGCCGCGGAAGGCTTGGCTTCACTATGACAAGCTCCTTGACAACACCTCTCTCTGAGAGCGTACGAAGCCAGCTCTGCAACACTTCACTCAACGGGTGCATCTGTCGGGCGATGAACCATTTGGTAGAGCCCCTGTGCGCCATGAATGACGCTGTGAATGCGTCGGAGCACCACTATAGCTGGATGGACCAGTGAGCCCTCCTATGTGGCCGTTGCGCCCTAGAACCATATGTTCACGTCTTTGATGCTGTTAGGCTGGTGCTCCAGTGACCTGTACGTACATGGGCCGCCATCGTCTTTACAACAGTATCGTCCTGATCCCAACGTCATTGAGATTGGTCAGGATGATGCAAAGGTTGCTGTCTGACAGGGAGCTGATCCTATCCAGTGGTCCATTTTCAGTGGCGCTACGGATCTGGTATTTGCCGCCTTCTTCTTCTTAGTCCTGTTGATGTCGGGGTTTAGCGGCGCCATGGAACCTGCAAAGATATATCAATTAAAATAGATAATAACCAAACTTGTATATATAGATTTCAACAATTATTACTATAATTATATGATATTAGACACTTCACGTTAGTAAAATAAGAAAAATGTAAACCAGACGACCAAAATGGAAACCTAAGTGTTGCTACAACAAACTATGTTCGTACTACACACACAAATCAAAATAAGTGTTGCTACAACAACCTATGTGCGTATTACACACGCGGGTCTCCTATTGAAAGTATGAACTCTCTCTGAGAAGTTTTTCGCACAATCGCAGGTAAAAAACAATAAACAACGCCATCACAGATTCGACATGGCGAACAGGCAACTGTGACGGCAACGCAACATGAGCAGCAAGAAGACAGACCAACAAAAAAAGAAGCAACATGTCAAATCAATGCAGCAAGGCTGGGAAGAGCCGAGAGGCACACACACCTGCACAAGTGGCAGGAGTAGCATGCAGGTGCCATCCGTTCACGAACGAAGGCAGAGAGATGCAAGATGCCGACACTATAAGGGGAAAGAGCGCAAAGACAGGTGAGGCGACAAAGGAATCAAGACGGCAAACGAAACATTAAGAGGGAAAATGGAGGAGCGTACACACCTGGAAAAAAGAGGAGCAAAATGAGCATGCTAGTGAGAACGCAACACCAAAACGGGCAAATGCAACAAAATAGAGGCCTTGAAGGCGACAAGAAAAATACAACACCAAAACGCGGGCTTCGCGACTGGGGCGCGTGACTGGAATGGGAGGCAGCTGACCTACGCATGTCGGCGCTTGAGGACTCCTAACCGGCCCCACTAGGCAGAGGAATATGGGGGATGGGGGAAGGCAGAGCGACCAGCCAATGAGGCATATGTTATGAAAAAAAGGGAGTGCATTCCAAGAACTTCAGGGTGAGGCATCCGCGCGCGAGCTGGAAGCGTGTGGAAGAGTGCAAGCAGTTTTGATCGTCAACATGTCATGTCAAACAATTATTACTATTAAATAAGTGGTTCATTTACTAGTAGTGAATCTAGAGTGGAGAGAATGTTTTGTGTCTATCGAGAGTGTTACTCTTATCGGTCTGTTTGCATTGATAATGATAGCTATTTTGAGAGTATATACATATGTTTTGTTGCTGCAAATGTGTCAAAATTGTTAAAATAGTCACCTATCATTCGAGCCTAACGAGTTAACGAACAGTTCACGAGCTAGTTCGGCTCGGCTCATTAAGGTAACGAGTTGAAAAGAAGGCTCGGCTTGGTTCGTTACACACACAAATCAAAATAAGTGTTGCTACAACAACCTATGTGCGTATTACACACGCGGGTCTCCTATTGAAAGTATGAACTCTCTCTGAGAAGTTTTTCGCACAATCGCAGGTAAAAAACAATAAACAACGCCATCACAGATTCGACATGGCGAACAGGCAACTGTGACGGCAACGCAACATGAGCAGCAAGAAGACAGACCAACAAAAAAAGAAGCAACATGTCAAATCAATGCAGCAAGGCTGGGAAGAGCCGAGAGGCACACACACCTGCACAAGTGGCAGGAGTAGCATGCAGGTGCCATCCGTTCACGAACGAAGGCAGAGAGATGCAAGATGCCGACACTATAAGGGGAAAGAGCGCAAAGACAGGTGAGGCGACAAAGGAATCAAGACGGCAAACGAAACATTAAGAGGGAAAATGGAGGAGCGTACACACCTGGAAAAAAGAGGAGCAAAATGAGCATGCTAGTGAGAACGCAACACCAAAACGGGCAAATGCAACAAAATAGAGGCCTTGAAGGCGACAAGAAAAATACAACACCAAAACGCGGGCTTCGCGACTGGGGCGCGTGACTGGAATGGGAGGCAGCTGACCTACGCATGTCGGCGCTTGAGGACTCCTAACCGGCCCCACTAGGCAGAGGAATATGGGGGATGGGGGAAGGCAGAGCGACCAGCCAATGAGGCATATGTTATGAAAAAAAGGGAGTGCATTCCAAGAACTTCAGGGTGAGGCATCCGCGCGCGAGCTGGAAGCGTGTGGAAGAGTGCAAGCAGTTTTGATCGTCAACATGTCATGTCAAACAATTATTACTATTAAATAAGTGGTTCATTTACTAGTAGTGAATCTAGAGTGGAGAGAATGTTTTGTGTCTATCGAGAGTGTTACTCTTATCGGTCTGTTTGCATTGATAATGATAGCTATTTTGAGAGTATATACATATGTTTTGTTGCTGCAAATGTGTCAAAATTGTTAAAATAGTCACCTATCATTCGAGCCTAACGAGTTAACGAACAGTTCACGAGCTAGTTCGGCTCGGCTCATTAAGGTAACGAGTTGAAAAGAAGGCTCGGCTTGGTTCGTTAATGTCACGAGCTCGAGCCGAGCGAAGACCGAGCTTGCTTCGAGCCGAGCAGGCTCACGAGCTTTGAGCCTTTTTTTCTAGTCCTACGTGTGTCCGGTGTCTGGCAAACAATGCTAACTTGCTAAGTGTCTAACCGAGCGGTCACTACACACGGGTCACCCGCCCCACTGGCTTGCACCGTTACGCCAGGAGACCGGTAGATCAGCTAGATAGGCTGGGTAGAGGCCTTGGGACACTTGGCAAGTGGTGATTCGCTGGGAGCACGCCCGAGCGTTGGGAGGCCTAATTATCTTCCCATATTAGACATTACATATAAATGTTACGGTAAATATTAGCAAGACACAACTATGAAAGTTTTGCAACTCAAACTTTTATCACAAAGTAGTTCAGCTCCTGCTATTTGGTTGCCCACGTTTACCTCAGCTGAATATGTGGATCACATATTTGATTCAAATGAAGCAGCAAAAGATGTCAGCATTAGGACCTCAGCTAAATGTAGCTGCCACATGGTACCATGTCTAGTGGTATGAGCATTATGGCATCTTCAGGCACAGTTTTACCACCAAGAATGCTCCAATAACCACATAAGTTGCACAAATTCCGATCCATCTGTCAGTCCACCTCCTTAGTAACTCTCTTCTGCTCATACATGTTTATTTCGTGGATTTATTACTTGATAACAATTCGGTTCATTTGATGTTTCTTTTTGCATATCAAGGGGAGAGATTAGTAGAACTTTGAATGTTAGAGCACCAATTCAGCTCACCATACATAGAGCACAATGCCCACACGTGAAAAATGTCAATCATGCCAGCGGGACGCATCGCCGCCACAGCTCACACTCTCTCGGGATATGCTGAAGTGAAGTAGGTTATCAATGTTGGACATCTAATCTGAATGAATGTCCGTGACGATTGTGGTGCCTAGGTTTTTAAAAATTAGGTTTTTAAACCGTGATTCTGCTGGTGTCACAGGAGAGGTTTGGCGTGCAAATTATGGATGAAAACTTAGGTGGTGGATTATCAGTAAATAACCATAAACACAAGGTGGCTGATGAACCTATGGTGGATGAACACATGTTAAAAGGACTTTGAAATGGTACCATATATGCAAGAGACATACTCGTTAGATATGGAGTATAGAAATAAACAAGTTTTGGAATAAAAGTGAGCATATTCTGAGGCATCCGCGCGCGAGCTGGAAGTGTGTCCGGTAAACAATGCTAAGTGTCCAACAGAGTGGTCACTACACACGAGTCTCCCGCCCCACTGGCTCTACCGTTACGCCAAGAAATTGGTAGATCGGTGGGGTATAGGTGCATCGTGCCCTTACTAAGTACAAGTCGGATGCCTTTCTCTCTTGACCTGGCACAGATGGCGGTAGCACATGTGGTCCTTCTGGTTATTCTAAACAAATTGAATAGTCGGCTGCGGGAGCAAATCCTTTGCTAAAGGCTACACTAAAAGCAGGGACCAAAGGATTAGGTTTTTAAACCGTGATTCTGTTGGTGCCACAGAAGAGGTTCGGCGTACAAATTGTGGATGGAAACTTATGTGGTGGAGTATCAATAAATAACCGTAAACACAAGGTGGTTGATGAACCTATGGTGGATGAAAACATTTTAAAAAGACTTTGGTACCGGATATGCAACAACTCGACGTACTCATTAGAAATGGAGTATAGAAATGAACAAGTCTTGGAACAAAAGTGAGCATACTCTGACTGCAGGGTGAAGCGTCCACACGCGAGCTGGAAGCGTGTGTCCGGTACACAGTACTAAGTGTCCAACAGAGTGGTCGCTACACACGGGTCTTCCACCCTACTGTCTGCACCGTTACGCCAAAAAATTGGTAGATCAACTAAGGATGGGGTGTAGGTGCACCGTGCCCTTACCGAGTACAAGTCAGATGCCTGTCTCTATTGATGTGGCACAGATGGCGGTAGCACATGTGGTCCTCCTGGTTATTCTAAACAAGTTGAATAGTCGGTCGCGGAGCAAATCCTTTGCTAAAGGCTATACTAAAAGTAGGGACCAAAAGATTAGGTTTTAAACCGAGATTTTGCTGGTCCCACAGCAGAGGTTTGGCGTGCAAATTATGGATGAAAACTTAGGTGGTGGATCATCAATAAATAACCGTAACACAAGGTGGTTGATGAACCTATGGTGGATGAAAACAAGTTAAAAGGACTTTGAAATGGTACCAGATATGCAAGAGACTTGCTCCTTAGATATGGAGTATAGAAATGAACAAGTTTAGGAATGAAAGTGAGCATATTCTGACTGCAGTGTGTGGCGTCCGCGTGCGAGCTGGAAGTGTGTCCGGTAAACAATGCTAAGTGTCTAATAGAGTGGTCGCTACACACGGGTTTCCCGCTCCACTAGCTGCACCGTTACACCATGAAATTGGTAGATCAGTTAGGGGTGAGGTGTAGGTGCACCGTGCCCTTACTAAGTACAAGTTGGATGTCTGTCTCTCTTGACCTGACACAGATGGCGGTAGCACATATGGTCCTCCTGATTATTCTAAACAAGTTGAATAGTAAGTTGTAGGAGCAAATCCTTTGCTAAAGGCTATACTAAAAGTAGGGACCAAAAGATTAGGTTTTTAAACTGTGATTCTGCTGTTGCCACAGGAGAGGTTCGTCGTGCAAATTGTGGATGAAAACTTAGGTGGTGGATTATCAATAAATAACCGTAAACACAAGGTGGTTGATGAACCTATGATGGATGAAAATATTTTAAAAAGACTTTGAAATGGTACCCGATATGCAAGAGATCGACGTACTCGTTAGATATGGAATATAGAAATGAACAAATTTTGGAATAAAAGTGAGCATACTGTGACTGCAGGGTGAGACGTCCGCACGTGAGCTGGAAATGTGTGTCCAGTACACAATGCTAAGTGTCCAACAGAGTGGTTGCGGTCGCTACACACGAGTCTCCCGCACTACTGTCTGCATCGTTACGCCAAGAATTTGGAAACTTAGTTAAGGGTGGTTTGTGAGTGCACCGTGTCCTTACTGACTACAAGTCAGATGCTTGTCTCTCTTGACGTGGCACAGATGGCGGTAGCACATGTGGTCCTCCTGGTTATTCTAAACAAGTTGAATAGTCGGTTGCGGGAGCAAATTCTATGCTAAAGGCTATACTAAAGGTAGGGACCAAAGGATTTGGTTTTTAAACCGTGATTCTGCTGGTGCCATAGAAGAGGTTCGGCGTGCAAATTGTGAATGAAAACTTAAGTGGTGGATTATCAATAAATTACCGTAAACACAAGGTGGTTGATGAACCGATGGTGGATGAAAATATTTTAAAAAGACTTTGGTACCGGATATGCAAGAGCTCGACGTACTCATTAGATATGGAGTATAGAAATGAACAAGTTTTTGAATAAATGTGAGCATATTCTGACTGCAGGGTGAGGCGTCCGCGCTCGAGCTGGAAGTGTGTTTGGTAAACAATGCTAAGTGTCTAACAGAGTAGTCGCTACACACGGGTCTCCCGACCTACTGGCTACACCGTTACGCCAAGAAATTGATAGATCAGTTAGGGGTGGGGTGTAGGTGCACCATGTCCTACAAGTTGGATGCTAGTCTCCCTTGACCCTGTCAGAGATGGCGGTAGCACATGTGGCCCTTCTGGTTATTCTAAACAAATTGAATAGTAAGCTGCGGGAGCAAATCCTTTGCTAAAGCTATAGTAAAAGTAGGGACCAAAGAATTTGGTTTTTAAACCGTGATTCTGCTGGTGTCACAGAAGAGGTTCGACGTAGAAATTGTGGAAGAAAACTTATGTGGTGGATTATCAATAAATAATCATAAACACAAGATGGTTGATGAGCATATGGTGGATGAAAATATTTTAAAAGGACTTTGAAATGGTACCGGAGATGCAAGAGATCGACGTATTCGTTAGATATAGAGTATAGAACTGAACAAGTTTTGTAATAAAAGTGAGCATACTCTAACTGCCGGGTGAGGCGTCCGCGCGCGAGCTGGAAGCGTGTGCCCAGTACACAATGCTTAGTGTCCAACAGAGTGGTCGCTACACACGGTCCCCCGCCCCACTGGCTGCGCCGTTACGCCAAGAATGAAATTGGTAGATCAGTTAGGAGGGGTGTAGGTGCACCGTGCGCTTACGTCCACGCCATGGTATGACCAGGTACAAGGATAGGAAGCTAGCAACACCAATTCGAAAGCAGTTGCAACTAACGGTTGAACAACCAGCTTGGTCGGCGGTAACAACAATCTTGACATGTCCTTATGGAAGCATCGATCGTGCCAGGCCATGATTCAGCCTTGTTCATCATCACTGGAATATGTAGAGCGTGGTGTTCATCTTCTTCTCGGCAAGGACGCGGTGGAGGTGCTCCGTGGGGTGGATGGCGTCCCAGAACGCGTACTTGCGAACCGCCCCGTGGTGCCGCAGCACCCGACGCCGACGTCCTCGAACCCGTACGCCGCCGGGTCGGCCAGCACGTCCGCCACGCCGCTGTACACGTCGCCGTACACGACCCTAGCGCCGCCCTCGCCGAGCTCCGCGTCGAGCCGCGCCACGAGGTCCCGGACCCCCGCGTTGAAGTTGCGCGCCACGGAGTTGTACGCCTCGGTGCACGCGCCGCTCACGGCGCGGCGCTCCATCGGGAGGCACCCCATCGGCGGGAGGCCGTTCAGGTCCACCTTGCGCGCGCCCAGCGCGTGCAGCGCGCGCACGAACGACTCCGCGACGCCGAGCAGGTACGCGCCGTACTCGGACGCCGTAGTCGCGGACTGCGCGGCGTGGCCCTGCGGCACGGCGTAGTAGTTCTCCAGAAAATCATTGGTGCCCATGCTCACGATGTAGAGCGCCTCCGACAGCGTCTCCCGGGCCTTGTCCTCGCCGAGGAAGCTCCGCAGCTTGCCCGCGTACTCCTTGAAGTAGTCCAACTCTTTCCACAACGAAAGCACCGACTGCAAAACAGAGCAAGCTCCTTGACGACCGTCGCGTTGTCATCTCATAACCGGCATCTGAGTCGACGTCGACGTGGCAATAATGGGCTTACGAAAAGATCAGACGTGGCGTTGTCATAACCGGCACCGGCGGAGGCGAAGCAGGCGCCGGTGGCGAGGCTGCTCATACTGACGTTGGGGTCAAGGTACGGCGGCACGAGTGGCGGCAGCCCGAAAGCCTCGGAGATGAAGTCGACGGCGAGGCGGCCGTTGGAGAACCGGCCTGTCGGCTGGCCGTTGCCACTGAGGTCGCGGCCGTAGGGCGCGAAGTCGCTCTTGATCACCGTGGAGATGAAGTTGTTGTTGCCCGTGTCGACCGTCGAGTCGCCGAACACGAACAGCGCCGGGACCTTGGCCAGTGCCGGCTCGCCGGAGAGGATGATGTGCAGCAGCCATGGGATGATGATCGGCAGGTTGTGCAACAAAGACATTTTTTACTACTCTCTGTGGACGGAGCCAGACAACCATGTGGGACTCTTGGTTCGGTCGATAGGTTAATTATGTTGGTGCAGATTTCTTGATGTGCTGCCGTCAACCTCACCCTCAACCTTTTTGCAGAGTTTGGCGAGCTACTGGAGACTCGGTCGGTAGTTTTTCACCTGTCGCTGGTTTTCAGACCAAACTACCGACGGAGACGAGACTGCAGGTGACTGAACAGAAACTTCCATTTGTCGCTGGCCTATTTTCACGGCAATGTTATACTTCGCGTAGGATGTTGCATCGATCGCGCCGCCTCCAAGGTTCCAAGCTCCATGACGCTCAGCAAACTCCCCATGTTCAGTTGTCCCTCGTCCCAACTCCCAACCTCGTTTCTTCCCTATCCTTGACCCGCCCACACCACAAGAGCAAGCGATGAAGCGCTATAAGGCTGTTGTGCTTCTCAACAGCAACGGGCGCTAATCTAAAGAAGAAAAGGGGTCCATGGATCCATGATTACTAAATCTAGCAAGAAATTCATAAGATGCAACATATGCACCGGGGCGGCGAGCTGGGTGCTCTGGAACTCGATGGCTGGTGTTCACACCGAGAGTTCACATCTGGTAGACTCTTTAGGGATCATCTAGGTGTAGATCTAGTGGGGCTATCAACTTTTCTAGGCATGATAGATCTGGATCTAGAGAGATGGAAGAGGAGGCGGGTACCTTCGTGTGACGGTGGAGGTGTAGTGGCCGCCATGTGGACGACCGACGATGGTTGAGTAGCGGCAGGAGTCGGTGGCGATGAACGGTGGCCGAGGTCGCAACGGCCTTCGGGCTTGTAGCGACTCTGCTCGGGGACGGCGGCAGAGGAGCGCACGGACTTTATGGCGGCGGCGGCGCTTCCCGTCGCTGACTGCGCCCGCTCTTTGATCGGATTAGGGTTGTGTTGGTGGGCTCACTGTGAACCTCGTACTGTGAGCCACCGCCCCCACCTTCCTTTATAGCGCAGACGGGGCCCACCAGCCATGGAATAGGCTAGGCACCCCCGATCAGGACGCCGACCAAGCCCAAGGGCCGTTGGGTCTTGGTAGGTAGGGAGATCAAACTAACAACATGTTCTTGTGGCTGGCGTCTAGAAACAAAACTCTCACCAGATGATAAAAACATGCCTGTTCTGCAATGAATTGAAATCTCTTAGTCATCTTTTGTTTGAGTGTGTTGTGGTCAAGGTTTTTTTTTCTAAAAAAGAGACTGGTAAACCGGTGAAACCAGCCGGTTTTTGATTTTTCCACATTACACAATGTTGGATTTTGAGCGAAAACGGACCAATTTTGCTAACCGGACCAGTTTTCCGGTTTTCGGTCCGATTTGGACCGGTTTTGCAAACCTTGGTTGTAGCTAGAAGAATTTGGAGGAACTTATCAGTAGTTACTATATAGAATAAGTTAACTTTGAGTCAGTCGCCAAATTCTGGATTAGCAATAAAAAAACATAAAGTGTTGAATATGTTAAGCTCTGCTGTTATGTGGGGTTCATGGGAGCTGAGGAAGTATATGCATTTTCAGAATGGTAGTTCAAAGAGCTGTCAGGTTATCTAGAAGAGGATCACACCTATGATCAATTACTGGATGACTTTGTGACCAACGAAGAATGTGGAGACATATTCGCTGTAGATGAAGAAGACAAATTTTCCATGGATGAAGATGCTGGAAGAAATATCAACAAGACCAGAGAGGCTCTGAACAATGGAGAGCCATCAAGAATGATGATGGGGCCACCACATGGCGTGGAGATGAAGAAGAGCTGGCTGCTGGAACAGAAGCCAGCGGACGATTTACTTATGCTCTAATGAGCGTCAGTAATTTTCTTTTGAGCTTTAACTTTTGAAACCTGGAGCTGTAAACTGATCATGTATTGTTTGTGTAAAATAACTTTTTTTTAAGCCATTGTGTAAAATAACTCTGGAACTCAACAATCGGATTTGAGACACCGATCATTCTACTTGCTATCTAGCGAGATCGTCTATCAATCTCGTCCCGTGAGCAAAAGCTCTGCTTTTTCCTTCGTTCCCCTGCGCCGCTCGGGGGCGCGGCTAAATCGGGACGTCCTATCTATAACGCGCCTTACGCGAAGCCGTCGTGTAGCGCGGCCCACGGCCCGCTACACGGAAGCGCGCGTCGTCTTCAACCTCGAGACGAAGCGCTCCGCCGCCGCGCCAGTACTGCCGCGGCCCGGCGCACCCGTCTGCACTGCCGCGCGCCGCTCACGCGACGGAAAAGTCGAAAAAAACATCCGAAACAATCTGAAAAATGGCTAGAACAAATGGGATGAAGCTTGGAACAATTGACTAGAACGCCTGGAACAAATGGAGAAGAAGTCTGGAACAATCAGGCCTTGTTCGTTTGACATGGAATGACTACGATTTGGGCCACAATCCAGTGGGATTTCTTGTTCAGGAGAGAATCCTAGAGTAGCATGGAAATGTTGTTTGTTTATTTCTGGGTTAGATTCCCACCTAATCCAATCTAGCCATTGCGTCCAACAAAACGCTAGGAATCGTTTCTGGTGTCTGACCCCATGGAACGAGTCCCACTCACACACGCGAATTGATCCCAATCAACCAAACAATACTTTGAGTCATGGAACACACATGTGAATCTTGCGCGGGAATTAATCCCAAACTGCCGAACGAGCCCTCAAAGAGAACTCCTGCAACAAATAGAAAGAAGCTTAGAACATTTGACAAAAATGCGTTGGAAAAATCGAGAAATTGCATTGGAACAACGCAAGCAAGCACCTGGAACAATTTGACATAGCGCGTGCGAGACGAGGTACACCTTGGGTTGGGTGCGACGCGCGGCGGCGACCTCCTCGTCGGCGACGGCATCGAGGGAAGCGAGGTCGGCGTTGGCCTGGAGTCGCGCTTTGCGGGGCAGGGAGCGAGGAAGGGAGGGAGGAAGAGGAGGCGAGGGAAGAGGAGGAGGCCGTCGGCGGTGGCCATCGCTAAGGCGAGGGAAGAAGCGAGCGAGAGCCGCGAACGGGATAAGAATCCGACGGACACCGCAAGAGGCTGCACAAATCTTAAAGCGCGCTGTAAGTTGGCTAAACGCAGCGCGCGCTATTTATAGGAAAACCGGGCTAAATCCCGCGGCGAGGCCGAAGCGAAAGCTTGCCCCCAAAACAGGGCCTTATACCCGGTTGGCCCGGCCCAGCCCAAAGCCACCAAATCCACCACGCCGCTGGAACCCTAGCCTCCGACTCACTGATCCCCCTTCCTCCGCCGCCAGCCCGTTACCTCTCTCGCTCTCTTGTCGTCGCTTCGAAAAAGAGAAAAACTCTCCTTGGCGTCGTCGCGAAGCAGGTGGCGATGGTTCCGCAAGGCCAGAGCAGCTCGCTGCACCGCCTCCACGGCGTCGAGAAGGTACCTTCCTGGCCGCCTGCCGTCCTCTTCCAGATTGGGTGTTCGTTGATTCTGTTGCTGATTTGCCGAACGGGTGTCTGCTTTGCGTGTGCAGCGCATTGTGCGGGTGCTGGAGCTCGCGGGGGCGGTGATGGAGGAGCTCGGAAACTCACAGGGTCCCCGCTCTGACGCCGTCGCCAGCCACTGCCGCGAATTCATGACCGCGATTAAGGTAACCTGGCCCTTTCCATCTCGAGCTGCCCTCCTGCCATTTCCACCACAGATCTTAGACTCATTTTCTGGGAAATCAGTTATTGAATAAACAGTTTCTCATATAGCGCACGGCATATTAGCATCTAATCGGTCCCCTGTGCGTTCAGCAACAGAGACTATGGTCCTGTAAATTGTAATAGGGTTAAACTTGCGTTCCCTTGGTGGTTTAGGTCTTGATGGTCTTTTGTTTGGGATTTTTATCCACAGGACATCGTTAAAACATGGTTTTGTGTACTGGACATCACATTTGTTGATTGTCTTCTAGACACTGAGAAAAACGGGTTTTGGCTGTAGGACACCGCATCTATTATTTTAATCATTTCCAGTTGTTGAGATGGGGCAATAATCCTGAAATGACACAACTGCCCCTTTCCCTTTCCCTTTCAAATCCAAAGCCTGGCCGAGCTTTTGTCCCTGCTGATATCCAGGATGGACGGAGGCACCAGGCACGGAGCTCGCCGTGGTGAGGGGCGCTGGATGGAGCTCGCCATGGAAGAGGGGCGTCGGATGGAGCCCGCCGACGGAGCTCGCCGTGGAGGCGCGTGAGGGAGCGGACCGGATCGCAGCGGCGTTGCGTCCATGGACGAGGACTTCGCCTGTGCGTGAAGCAGATGGGCGCCCGAAAAGGCACGAGCTTACTGCAGGCCCCTGCCGTCGCTAATTCAATCTGACACCTAATGATGGGGATCGATGCTGTACTAATTCGATCAAGGTTGCCGCTGCTAATTTTGATAATCGACACCTAATGGTGAGAATTCACGAGCAGCTGCGGGATCGATGCCGTACTAATTCAATCAAGATTGCCGTACTAATTCAATCAACATGCATCCGTAGTCCAGTGATGGAAGCCTAGTTGTACCTTGGCTTGCTTTGTTTGATGTGCCAGGTTGAAGGTCGGAGGTCAGCTCGCCATGGCCCAAGTCGAAGGTCGGCAAGCACACTGTCTTCCGCGGGGATGGTACCGACGCCACACGCATGGAGGAGACGCGCAGGTCTCCCAGCCAGCAGGGATAGGGCTGTTCCAACAGGACGGGGCGGCGCCAGAGAGGATGGGGTGGCTCCGGCGACCCTGCGCCCATGGGGATCCGGAGGAAGAAGAAGAAGGGCAATAAGGTCTTCTTATTGTTAAAATGACTTCTTTATTCGGTGTAGTGTCCTACAGACAAATCCATATTTTCTTGGTGTCCAGGAAACAAAATAAAGAGCTGCGATGTCCAGTACACAAAACCATGTTTTAGCGATGTCCTGTGGACAAATTTCCCCATTTGTTTCTATCCTGTCTGGTTCTGAACTTCAAGTAGGCATCTCAGTCTCCCCTCAATCTAGGCTCTGTAAGATTCTGTAAGCGAACCGTACTTTGTTTTCCGTTATCAATTATAATGGAAAGGGGAATGGCCCATTTCGAAAATTTTAGCACATAATTTGATATAATATTTTGTAGGCTAAACTTTGCTCTTTCTAATTTTACTTACATTCAACTGGCAAATATCTAAACACATCTCTCTGCCCTCTAGCGATTATACATTTATGAAATCATGCATGTTAACTCATTGACTCGTTATTATTGTGATTGGTAGGAGATTCAAACAACATTGCGTGAGGAAATCAAGAGTGCTTGTGAATATCGTCCGTTTGAAAAGTGCGACTACAGCGCAAGGATAGCTAATGAGATATGCGTCAAAAAGCTGGAGTATCTGATTGAGAAGTTAGATGCCATGCAGCAGAACGTTGAACAAAGCACTCATGATGTTTAGCGAGCTCGCTCTGTACCGGTAAGTGCAATGCACCCCATGGCCTTAGCTATTGACTCTTCCCTAGGGCCTGTTTGGAAAGGGGAAAGTGCTATATGATTTTACATTTTTAGTTTGAATTATTTAGTAATTTATTAGGATCTGGACCCTGTGTTCCTAGCATTTCTGTCCATGTGGGTCTCTTACTATAGTAGCTAGTAAAGGATGTATGTTTGTTGCCTGCTTGATCTCCATAGAAAATAATGCTAAGGAGTGTAACATGCATAGGAGATAAGGATTATACGAGTATAATGATTTATATACCCTTCTGCACATGCCATTTTTTGATGTGTTTAAGAACTTGGGTCATTCCAAACCCTTCATAAGTGATTTTGCCCATCGTTCAACTATTTCGGCCCATTTGGCAGATTAGTTTTTGAAATTTTTTTACTCACAAAAGACAGCAATGTCTGTAAAACAACATGAGTTTCATTTCCTTCTATATCACGTGTTTCCTTGGATGACCTTTTCTTTTTGACTACCAATTAATGCTGATACGCCTTTTGCATTGCATATTGATCCAAATTTTTTCATCTTATCCTTCCACAATGTCAGGAGTTTGATATGATAGCTCTTGCACCAACAACTTGCATGGAAGCATACAGCTGATACTTTAGAAAATTATGTGGCCTGAGTAGCATGTTGTTTTTTGTCTGTGGAGACAGTAGGTCTTATACCGTCGTCCTGTATACTTTCTAGGCCAAAATTATGGGAAACTATTCCTGTTTCTTGATCATGTAATGACCTTTTAATATTTTTGGTACTCATCCTTGGAACATCATCTCGTCTGCCTTACTAGTTTTCTTCTTACACATACTATGTGGAATATTTTCAGGGTTCGGATTGAGGGTTCGGATTGGGAGTGGCGCATATCTTATCGAGCAGAGTACATGAGGAATGTAGATGAAGCTTCTAATCAACTCATAACTTCAGGAAGCTTTGCTTAACTTTAATTGTAGCTTGTTGTCTGTTTGTAGTTCATTTTCCTAGAAAAGTGGTCTTTCTTTGTTCAGCCGCAACTGTCCAGAACATTTGCCTGCATATGTATGGTAGCAGGCAGCACAGGGAATGTAGCATAGGACTATCCTTGGAAGTTGGAACTAATACAGAAGGATCTTTTGAGAATCTGTGATTTGCTAATGAGGGTTTGCTCTTCTAGCACTTTTAGAATATATTTCATATACTTGTGCTGTTCTATCAACATGCCGTTTTATGTATGAGTAGCTCATTCTTGAGTTGTGATGCTCATTTATAAATTTTAATAGCAATAAATCGTATTTGATTATTATTTTTTTGGTATTGAGGGTTCAACATCCACTGGTTTCTAAGCTCGTCAGAATTTCAATGGAGCTTTGGAGTGTTTTCCTTTCACTTCTTTTGCAGATTTTTCTTTTAATGAAGTCGCCAAAAAGGTGAACAACATGCTCGCTTCAAGTGAGTCAGGATGGATATAAGGCATCTGTGGAATCATGCTGGAACGAGCGTTCTGCAACCATCCATCATTCTTCCACAATCTATGGCATGAGCCAATCAGATTATGGTAAAGGTAAGTAATCTACTGGTTCGATTGAGCTTGTTTTGTTCTGTTCATTCGTACTTTTTTCAGTGGGTGAATAAAGCAACCTACCTCGTCGAATGATGGAGATGCGAATAAGTCATTGAACTCCCGAAATTGAGTTAGAGAAATGGTAATAATCTCTTCTTCGTCTTGTTTGTAGCTTACCAATTGCTATCTCATTATATATCTATGGATGCCATTTATTTGTCAATTCAGAAAAAATGGCAACATTTTGTTATCAAGAATCCAATTTGTTAGACTAAATTTAGTAGTTTCAGATAGCAGAATTCTCATCTGTATATGGATAATTTGTTTTGTGGTGTATCCATGACTGGAAATACATGATGTATCAGAATGTAGTGCATAATAGTTTTGAATAGAGGTTATCATTGTATAAATGGCCACTATGAAGGCATAACATCTATGACCTGCTATGCCTGCAAGATAGTGTGGCTAGATTCAGTAATATAGTTTTTGAATTTAAGTTGATTAAGAGTGTAATATTGTAGGACATGAGGATACTTTGTACTACCCCATTGCTGTCAACGACTGGGATTCTTTCTAAAACTCATGTGGAAGTTTTAAATCATATTTATGATCAATGTCACAATTGCTTAGGGTTACACACCCTGTTGTTTATAACCTTTTCTGCTTTTGTTTTGCTTTCTTTCGGTTCTTGTTTAGTTTAGCTTAGTTTGGCTTCTCTTCGCCATAAGGCTTCCTCTTTTTTCTTTCTTTTCTTTTTTTTTTGAGCTTTTGCCTTTTGCTTCCTGTTTGTACAGTTCTTTTTGAGTTTCAATAAACGCAGTGGGAGTCCCTCCTACTGTATTCATGCTAAAAAACACACACGCAATTGCTCCTTGGAAAAGCTTCATCCCCTGATCTCTCCAGGAAACATGATGAAAGGTTACGACATTTATACAATATGACACCACGTGATTGCGAGTGTTCCAACCGATAGTGAACCAAGTGTCAAGTGTTCCAATAACCCCGTCCCCCTCATAGATCTTCCTAAGTAGCGTAAGCAATAGAAGTCTCGTTGATATTGCTGATGTACAACACCATAGGACAGCCCTTTTAGAGAACCTACTGTACTACGCATGGTTGGTGCTCTTGTTCTTGTTCCTTTTCTTACTCTTGCCACATGTTGGCTTTGATATCACGCATCAGAACCCGTTCCTCTACCATATTTTCCGTGTCATGCGGTCATTGACGCATGGGCCACGCACGGGTACAGGGCCACTAGGCAGTGTCCTCACGACTAGAATTTCAATCCTGCACATGATAAGGGAGATACAAGGCAGGATCGTACATTCCCGTTTCGTGTGGATCTCAAAGTCTGGATTGACGAGTCTTGAAGGAGACCTTATCAATGGGCTCTCACTCTCCGCAAATCAAGCATCCTTTGCCTCACATACATGAAAACAGGAGAAAGAAAAAAAAATTCCAAGAACAAGCCCATTGCAACGTTGCCTTATCGTCTAATTTTGATTTCATAAATCTCAATTGCAAATCCATATTTACAATAAGATTGTCAAATATAAACTTATAAAGTCAACAACACTTTGGAAACATGTTCATGGGTGCAATCGAGAGCATGATTTCTAGCATTTTTTTGAAACAAAGATTCAAAAAACTACCACAACCCCTGCTCTACTCGGTCGAAATGAGGCACTTAGATGGTCTTCTCCTTGAAAGTGCTCTAAGCTTTAGCTAACTTGTCTGGGAAGGATTTCCGATCCTGCAATTCTAGTCCTTTGAAATCGCCGTTCAGCATACACATCACCTTTTCATCACAATTCTTCTCCTTGGCCATCAGCTTCACACCTCTGCGTATCTCAGCTTCTAGCTTCTTCGGCAGCTCTGCTCCCTCTTAATGAGTTGTTGCAATGCAATTGTTATCGTAGTTGTACTTTTGCTTTCTTTAGCATCACTGGAGAGAATTTGTTAGCGACTAGACGAATGATTAAAGCAATAGTGCTAATGCTTGCTAGTGGATGATAAGAACGATTCAATTGTTTGTTTACCCATTCTCAAACAATCTTTGGCTGAAGTTTGCAGAATGAAGTCTAAGCCCCTTGTATTTTGTAAGGACTATACGCAAAGACTATATGCTAGGTAGGACGATGCTTGATTCTTTATATAGCAAAGTGTATGTTTAGTGATGCGGAAAATAAACGGAATGCATTGAAGCGCACGCTGAAATGAATCATCGAAAGTTTGAATGTACCCAATGCGATGGATGGATATATCTAACGCTAGCATAGAAACAATGATGCTTTTTCGCAAATAATAAATGTGCTTGAGCATATATTTTCGTAGGATTCGATTAGTGGGAAAAATGAGCATATAATTCTCACGGCTCATTCTTTTGCACAAATCAAATCCTACCAAATATACGTTCAAGCACATTGATTACCTGCTGAAAAGCACAATCGTTTCTATGCTAGTGTTGATATCATGTCGTCCACTAGCGTTGGTGCATCCAAACTTTAAACGATTCATTTTAGCGTGCGTTCAATTCATTCCTTTATACTCTGTAACACTAATCATACTTGTTGCTATATAAAGGCATGAGCATCGTCCTGTATAGCTTACAGTCTTCGTATAATCCTTACATAATACACTGAAGGGGCTTATGTTTTATTTTGCAGGCGACAATCAAGGATTGTTTGAGAATGGGTAAGCAAACAATTGTATCACTCTATCGTTCACTAGAAAAAAAAATTAGCATTACTGCTTTACCTATTCCTCTATTTGCTAACAAATTCTCCTAGGTGATGGTAACGAAAGCAAAACTACAACTATGATAACAATTGTATTGCAATCCTTGGCCATCAGCTTCACACCTCTGCGTATCTCAGCTTCTAGCTTCTTCGGCAGCTCTGCTCCCTCTTAATGAGTTGTTGCAATGCAATTGTTATCGTAGTTGTACTTTTGCTTTCTTTAGCATCACTGGAGAGAATTTGTTAGCGACTAGACGAATGATTAAAGCAATAGTGCTAATGCTTGCTAGTGGATGATAAGAACGATTCAATTGTTTGTTTACCCATTCTCAAACAATCTTTGGCTGAAGTTTGCAGAATGAAGTCTAAGCCCCTTGTATTTTGTAAGGACTATACGCAAAGACTATATGCTAGGTAGGACGATGCTTGATTCTTTATATAGCAAAGTGTATGTTTAGTGATGCGGAAAATAAACGGAATGCATTGAAGCGCACGCTGAAATGAATCATCGAAAGTTTGAATGTACCCAATGCGATGGATGGATATATCTAACGCTAGCATAGAAACAATGATGCTTTTTCGCAAATAATAAATGTGCTTGAGCATATATTTTCGTAGGATTCGATTAGTGGGAAAAATGAGCATATAATTCTCACGGCTCATTCTTTTGCACAAATCAAATCCTACCAAATATACGTTCAAGCACATTGATTACCTGCTGAAAAGCACAATCGTTTCTATGCTAGTGTTGATATCATGTCGTCCACTAGCGTTGGTGCATCCAAACTTTAAACGATTCATTTTAGCGTGCGTTCAATTCATTCCTTTATACTCTGTAACACTAATCATACTTGTTGCTATATAAAGGCATGAGCATCGTCCTGTATAGCTTACAGTCTTCGTATAATCCTTACATAATACACTGAAGGGGCTTATGTTTTATTTTGCAGGCGACAATCAAGGATTGTTTGAGAATGGGTAAGCAAACAATTGTATCACTCTATCGTTCACTAGAAAAAAAAATTAGCATTACTGCTTTACCTATTCCTCTATTTGCTAACAAATTCTCCTAGGTGATGGTAACGAAAGCAAAACTACAATTACGATAACAATTGTATTGCAACTCATTAAAGAGAAGCAGAGCTGCAAAAGAAGTTGAGATACGCTCAGGTGAGAAGCTGAAGACCAAGGATAATAACTGTGGTGAAAAGGTGATACGCACGCTGAACAATGATTTCGATGGAATGGGATTGGATGATTTGAAATCCTTCCCTGACCAGTTAGATGAAGTTCAGAGCATTTTCAAGGACAAGACCTAGCTACTATTAGAGCAGGGCAGTTGTTTGAATCTTTGTTTTCCAAACAATGCTAGAAATCATTCTTAGAGTAGTCAATGGCACCCATGAACTTGTTTTCAAAGTGTGTTGTTAAAATTTAAGGTTATGTCTGCCAATCTTATTCTTAGTACTATAGGGCTGTCCTATGGTGTTGTACAAATGCTAGAAATCATTCTTAGACTTCATTCTGCAGACGTAGTACAATAGGGCCTTCCTATGCTCTTGTACAAATGCTAGAAAAAGAGCGCCAACCATACATAGTACAATAGGGCTGTCCTATGGTGTTGTACATCAGCAACGTCAACGAGAATATGCAGCAAAAATATTTATACGCGGGTGCGGACAAAGTTTAGTTTGCCCATTTAGAAATGCCCGTTGGACACAAACTGCTGCTGATGCCCGAATCCATGCACATCTTGTTTTTGTGCCCTCTGGAGAGGCGTGCCAGTTGCCTTCTTTATAGATAATAGATGCCCCAGTAGAAAACTGCTATAGCGAACTGAATCTCCCTCCAGCTGCAATTGCGAATGAATACTACGGGGGTTCTCTAGGTCTCGCTTAGAGCACATGAGTAATCAAACTGAATCCTGCGAAGCTGAATCAGATTTTTGTTAAATTTGTATGTTCCTAATCAAACTACTACAAGAGCGCCCAAAAACACCCGCTGCCCATGACCGCGTCCGCCTGATTGGTTTAATCCGTGCCACTGTGTGTGACATGCTAGCGTGGCATTTGCTGTCACTGCGTTGTGTGCCAATTGATTAGCTAAATTGGAGCATAGATGTCACTGCATTTAAAGTGTTGCAAAGAAAATATTGTCATAATTTGCAGCATTGAAGTTTTTCAGCGAAGTATCACAATAGTGGTTTGCTGATTTTAGCGATATATCGGCCTGATAAGTTGTGGGATACTAATAATCCTTAAATATTTCAATGTTGTCCTTTTACCATGTGAGAAATACTTCTTCTTTTACCTATTATAACTGGCTGCTAGCGAGTTTTGTTGCCATCATCATTGCGCTCCATGTTTTGGTTCGTTCTGTTTTGTTGTCAATATAATTGAGGATAATCAAGTGGTTACCAAGGCCGAAACAAATATGGTAACTTTCGATTGCTTGAGTTCCAAAATTTGACCTTCACTCTTCCTTATTTTCAAGGGCTCAAGACAATGTGGCTCAACCAATGCTACTCAGTTTTCTAGCTTCATGGATTTCTTTTCCTTCATTCAGGGTCATCTGTGGTCTGATGTCTGATTTGATCCATTGTATTTTGTTGCCAGTACCTGAGAGGGTAAACCAATGGGCATGAAGACAATTAAAAAAATATTTTTTTGTACTCTTTTGCATATTTAACCTCTGATTATTGGAATTGAAACTCCTTCCATATTTTTGAGTGTTTAGATACTGTGACTGTAGATTTTCCTAGCTGCTGTGAGTTAATTTTCACAGTTGAAATATATTTTTGTGTTGGTTCCTAAGATGCAAAAAAAAAATCTGGCCCATGCTTTGCACTTTGCTTAGTGCTAGAGGGTGAACATATAACTTGAGTGTTGCAATGACAGTTGGTATCATTCCAATGACAGGCACATCTATCTGGCTTAGTTCACTTTTAACTTTCATTTTGAAACTTTGGTTCTTTCAGACCATATGAACAAATATTTTTCTGCTAATGTGATGAGCTGGTGTCTTTGATGTAGTTAATATGATAGGATTTTGCAAATAGTGCCACCTGCAATAATTGGAACAAAGAATCCTCTGATTGTGTGTGCATTTGCATTGAATTCACTACTAACAGTTTCGCAGTTGTGCATGATTATTTTTTAAATCTCTTATGTTCAATTTCCCATCGGCATTCACTGTAATTTGATATTTATCTGCTCCTGAGACAACCTTTCTGGTTATTGAGCCATAATTCACATATATTCTATAACTTAAAATGAACTGGTAAGAAGAGATCAGTCACTTTGATATTCAATATGTTATCACTGTTGTTTACCATATTAATGGTTGGATTACTTATGATGATTCTTTACAATTCTTAAAACCTCTTTTTTCCCATTGTCAAGGTGTTGTGTCAGCTGGAGTGCTTTGAGCTGAGGAGTTGAGGAGATTAAATCTGCACCCTTGCAACCAAAGTTAACCCACTGCCCTCTTCTTTAAATTTAAGTTCAGTTTCCCCCTGTCCGTTGTTACATTTTCGTTAGGTGTTTTCTGACAAAATGGAGAAAATATTAGTGACCTTCCTATGGTAATCTGAATTGCTCTGTCAAATATAGTTTTCTGCTCTTTATCATTTGCCAAGGCAGCCGTTTCTAGTAGAAAATTGGATCATATCTTCAAGCGATCCCGTTGGGAAAAGTATACAAGCTATTTTCTGTATTAATAGCCGGGGAGGGAACCCATGGGTTTGTAGAACGACTAGGGAATTACAATTTCCTGTAACGTGAATAGCACACAGTGTGTGTGTGTGTGTTGAAGAAGTTCTGTATTATGCACAATGATGATTAGCAGTTTATGTCATATCACCCACCCAATTATCTTATGCCAACAATTATAATGTTAGAGATTATATTGCTCCTCATTACCATAGCTTTTGAATAAATATCTGAATTACTTTGCAACGTACTAACTGGTCTACTGGCGACTTCTTTAGAAAGGTAGTAGCCTAGTGGGTATCCTGATGCTTGTAAAAACTAAGGCATAAAACTGTTGTTGCATTTTAATAGTATAAGTGGCTCGTGTAGTAGAGGCATAGCTGAAATCGGCACTCTTTAAGTGATGATGGCTATGGCGACCTATTGAATGTGTTAACTTACTTTTTGAATGCACTAATCGTGTTCTGTTGGTGGCTACTACATGCCAGCATGTAGAGAGCATCAATCTTACAATCCTGAAGGATCGTGTTCGGACATCTCCAATCTGCAACAAGAAATCTCCACACCAAGAACATGGTATGGAAATGCGGTTTTGGAATTGATTTCATTTGTTGTGGCTTGGCTTCAGTTCAGTATTGGCTAGACGAGTCGTATGATGTTAACTCTTCAACAACTTGATCCCCATCGTCAGGCCAATTCAACATGGTAAGATGAATGGATTCAGATGTCGAACAGCCGGAGGGAAGCAACTAAGCATCTTACATGGCCGGATTCAAATATTGGGTAGCTGATCACCTGTTTGTAAGTAGGTTGCAGTAATTGATGATGTAAAATACTATGCTAACTAGTGCATCTGAGGTATAATTTCGTTGTTAGTTTATTCTTGGCATCATTGTCTTTGGCCAATTTTTTCAGTTAAAGATAATCTTTGAGTGATTGTGATGATAATACTATTGATCTGGAGCTGGAAATCTTAAAGTAATAAATTCTGAATTTATTTCTTTTCGCTCGGAAAAAACTTGTGACGGAGCTTGTCAACACCAAAGACCAAACGCCTATCTACAGTAGAAAAATAAATTCAGACTTATGAACAACAGACAGAAACTGGGTTCTAAATAAATAAATAAAAAGAGAGGTGTAGTAGAAGAGAAGAAAGGAGATACTAAAAGGCCAAAAAGGAAACTTACCAGTTGATCCCTCAAAAATCCACAAAATAAAAGGATAACCCAAGCCACCCTGCCTTCACTATCCATCAGCCTCTCACCCTATCCACGAAACCCGAAAATTCCAGAGCCAGGAGCGCGCAGTAGCAGCAGCCGTTAACGCCTTTCTTGCTACCTAGCCGAAGGCCGCAGGCATGGCCGCCCCCGCCACAACCTCCCTGTTGAGCACGCTGCTCCAGCTGCCCCTGGCCCCGTTCTCCGGGAAGACCTCGCCGCCGTCGGTGGTGCATGTGGCCCGGCGGGCGCCAACAGCCGTGGTGGCCGCGAAGGGGTACAATGTGCAGATCCTGGTGGACGAGAACGAGGGCGAGGAGTCCATCTTCCGGCGGTTCCGGCGGGAGGTGATGCGGGCCGGCGTGCTGCAGGAGATCAAGCGCCGCCGGAGGTACGAGAGCAAGAAGGACGAGAAGAAGCGGAAGCAACGCGAGGCCGGTCGCCGCAACCGCCGCAGGTAAACGTCGCGGCACTTGAGCTCGTTTTCTTTTATCAATACCGTAAGGTTGATTCGTGCAGAGCTTGTTCGTCGATAGAATGCTGCAGTTGCGCTTGGTTATATATTCTCGGTGACGGAATCTGTGGTTCTTGAAATCAATTTTCATTCAGGCAACTAGGCGTGTCTGTATTTCTTCTGCGACTGTAGTTGATAGACAGAGTAGACCGTCATAGATAGTCATGGTTCCCGCCAGAAGAAACCTTTCAGGAGGTTATGCAATACCATTCTGAGAAGCAAATTCTAAAAGATTTGAAATGTAGTAATTTTAATACTTTCAAGTAGCAGGACTTTGTTCCGGCAATATATCTTCTGACAATGGCCACATTCGTGGTTCAGAAATTTTGTAATGTCAAAACTTACAAGTAGCAAGCGTTTGTTCCAGGGATATGTCTTCTAACAATGGCCACATTCGTGGTTTAGAATTAGTGTATGTGAGCATGACAAGTGAATTTCAAATTGTGTTTGTTCAGTAGTGACCGAGATTTGAACCGAGGAGGTCTGCTGCCTGCCTTATTGGCAGAACTGATACAATCAGTGTCTTTGTGTTGGTGTTGCACAGTACAGTGGATGACTGGATGCTGATTCAGTTTGTGCGTTCATGTCCTTATAAGAGTACCTAATGACTAGGTCTATGGTTTGTGAAAAAAATCACTGCGAACAATCTACGTGGATATTCACATTTCCATTAGACTTAAATTCTATATGCCACAAACGTGTTGCAGGCGTATGATGGATGAGCCAAGATTCCCGGAAGAAGATGCAGGGGCCGCGAGGGGTCGTGATGAGGATGATGACAACTGGGAAATCACCGGCATCCTGTAAAACAGTGGAGTTCATAACCATTCAGACACACCATTTCAACGATTTGAGCTCGTTTTGGCCCTTGAGCTCGTTTTCTTTTATCAATACCGTAAGGTTGATTCGTGCAGAGCTTGTTCGTCGATAGAATGCTGCAGTTGCGCTTGGTTATATATTCTCGGTGACGGAATCTGTGGTTCTTGAAATCAATTTTCATTCAGGCAACTAGGCGTGTCTGTATTTCTTCTGCGACTGTAGTTGATAGACAGAGTAGACCGTCATAGATAGTCATGGTTCCCGCCAGAAGAAACCTTTCAGGAGGTTATGCAATACCATTCTGAGAAGCAAATTCTAAAAGATTTGAAATGTAGTAATTTTAATACTTTCAAGTAGCAGGACTTTGTTCCGGCAATATATCTTCTGACAATGGCCACATTCGTGGTTCAGAAATTTTGTAATGTCAAAACTTACAAGTAGCAAGCGTTTGTTCCAGGGATATGTCTTCTAACAATGGCCACATTCGTGGTTTAGAATTAGTGTATGTGAGCATGACAAGTGAATTTCAAATTGTGTTTGTTCAGTAGTGACCGAGATTTGAACCGAGGAGGTCTGCTGCCTGCCTTATTGGCAGAACTGATACAATCAGTGTCTTTGTGTTGGTGTTGCACAGTACAGTGGATGACTGGATGCTGATTCAGTTTGTGCGTTCATGTCCTTATAAGAGTACCTAATGACTAGGTCTATGGTTTGTGAAAAAAATCACTGCGAACAATCTACGTGGATATTCACATTTCCATTAGACTTAAATTCTATATGCCACAAACGTGTTGCAGGCGTATGATGGATGAGCCAAGATTCCCGGAAGAAGATGCAGGGGCCGCGAGGGGTCGTGATGAGGATGATGACAACTGGGAAATCACCGGCATCCTGTAAAACAGTGGAGTTCATAACCATTCAGACACACCATTTCAACGATTTGAGCTCGTTTTGGCCTGCAAAGCACAAACTATAAGAGTTTTGGCAGTGTTACTTTCTGCTTCAACTGTACGATTGCCGATGTATGATTAAATATTAGCTAATGCGACATCCTTTCCTTTCACTTTGCCTCTTGTTGGCCCTGTTTGAAAACTTGTTTTTGCAGCTGCAATATTGTGATAAGAGCAAGGCTGTGAAATATAGGTCACATGTTTCGCCCATACTGATAAGTATAATAGTATATATGAGTACTTCATTGTGTATATTCCAACGAAGTCTCCACAACAACTGTCAACTTCATTTAAGAGATTAAAGCTAAAAATGCACGCATAGGACATGGCATTTTTTCATTCTTTTGCTACCCCAAAAAACTTGTACAACTAATCTTCGTGTATATTCAGAGTTGTCAAAAGAAATATATATTCAGAGTTGTCAACATCCTTACAGAAACCTGGAAGCTCTGCACACCCAAGCCAAGCCATCCGGATACACTGATCAGAGACAGCTTCCTGTCCAAAAATAGATACAGACAGCCGCCATTGCGCGCGCATCATGCAGTGGCTCACGATGCCGCGCCACCGCGGAGGCCGAGCGCAGCCGCACGCCTCCTTGCAACGGCAAGAACCAACCAACGACATGCTTGACCGAATCCTCTGCCTCTCGCCACCACCGCTCCATTGCCGCCTTTTAAAGCACCACTACCTCGCCAGAATGCACAAAAGAACATCCCCTACGTGCGTGCGTGCCGGCCTCCTCCGCAGCAATCTGCAAACAGCCTTCCTTCCGCCTGTCTGTCTACGTAGTACATCGATCGCCGCCATGGCGTCCACGCGCGTGTGGCTGCTCGCCGCGGTGCTCGCGCTGGTGCTGCTCGTCAGGTCGGCCGACGCCGCCGAGGCCGCGGCGCCCGCCCCGTCCCAGA
>LAPY01000006.1:496876-514810 GCA_000970635.1 Eragrostis tef
GTTACTCAATTACGACATTTTCATCTGCTAATTCACATGTGGTTGCAGTTCGTTTGAGAAAATATCTTATTGTTGGCATGGACGACATTAGCCACGACCAATAAAATTTGTGCAATATAATTGTTCATATCACTAATGACAATCAAACATGTCAGGACATCTTTGCATTGTGCATTGTACACTATCTTGCTAGGCCATGGATGTAATTGAAAATATTACGTGCGTGAGTTTATTTCTAATAGCATTAATGATCCATGTTTGTGGCGTGCCGGTCCTGCATCAAGTAGTGCAACCTCTAGCTTGTTCTACTTTTTGACTTGATTCCATGGCTGAATAACGATCATACATGGAATTGTTTTCCATAAGGTTGTTTTAGTGGACATTTTTCATGTTTTATTGCATCGTTGCAAATTTACTACTTTTTTGACAAATAGTTAACCTTGTTGATGTTCACTAGATGTTTTTGTTGAATGCGAGTAACTTTCATCGCAAAGAAAAGAAAAAAAATGTGAGTATCTCATGATACTGTGGGAGCGCCATTGCAGGCCGAGCCAGCAGCCAGAAAAATTGTCCTCATCCTACGTTATGGAAGGGCGCTTCGACTCTTTCCCGGTGCCAGTGTAGAAAGGGGATAAATGGGTGGAGTTACTGGAAAGTTGAAACTTGGTTGAACACATGTTGAGCTCAAATTCCGAAAAGTTGAAACATAGCTCAGGAAAATGTTGAAATTTGGATCAGAAAATATTGAACGCAACTTGTTGTCAAATTTTCCGAATATTGAATCTAGTTTCTAGAAAGGTTGAAACCTTGTTCTAGGATCGCAAAATGATGAACAAAGTTGTCCTCACAGTTTTAGAAAATGTTGAACATATTTATAAAAGGAGCTGAAGAAATTGTTCGGGAATTGTTGCACCATGGTCTAATGAATATTGAACTATGATACGTAAAGTTGTTTTCGAAAGAATGTCCAATCTAGTTTCCACAAAAGTTGAAGCACGCTTGAGGAAATGTTGGAACAAGGAAAACAAAATGATGAATTCGGATAAGAATTCATATAAAGAACTGCAAAGCTCAGTGCCCCCCCTCCATGCCTAGCACACAAATTCAAACTACAATTTAAATCCCATATGTATTGATCGAAGCCTCGGTGCACAAATCATCAAATCCGCCTCGGTGCCCAAACCAGGCCGAAAACGAGTATCCATGAACGTGCCCAGCGAGTCGGCCCAACCGTCGGGAATTCCGGGCCAGGTCACGGCCGAGCCCGACCATCGAAGGTAGCGCACCCACGCCGCCTCCAACGGCTACCGTTCGCTGCCCCCGAGGCGCAGCCGGCCTCCCCTCCGGTCTCATCTCCGCCTCCTCTCGGCAAGACGACAACCGCCGCGCCGCGCCGGGAGGAGAGCCCCACCGTTTCTTGGGTTCGTCGCCGTCTACAGACCGGAACCCCCATTCCTCTCCTGTTGATCGATCGATCGATTCGTTAGGTTGCTCGGAGCATTTGGGCTTCGTTCTTGACGCCTTGTTTATTTCCTGGGGATTGTTGTGGGTGCTGGCTCCTGGCGGCGGGGGACTTTCTGAGGAAGGGTTCTTTAAGGCTGGTTCTTGGGTCCGCTCCATGCTGTGCGATGCCGGCCAGCTTCCGCTCGGCGTCCCCCGACGCCGGCGACATTGACGCCGCCCTCGGCCTCGAGGCGGCCGCCGCCGCAGCTTCTCCTACCGCCGCCTCCCCGAGCCGCGCCTCCGCCTCACCGTCCGCAAGCTCGACGCCTCCTGCTTCGGTATCCCCAATTCTCGCCCTTTCTTTTCCCCTTGAGTTTTTTTTTTGTCCAGATTGGTTTTTTGGTCGTTATCAAAAGACTGGTTTGTTGGAGGATTCCTGATGCGACGTAGAATTGGGGATTCCTGTTGTGGCGGGGGGGGGGGGGTGAACAGATGTGCAAATCGCGAGGACGGCTGCGGTGTGGGAGCTCAAGGCGGCCATCGAGGACGTGATCTTCGCCGCAATCAAATCTAGTTGTTTGTCCATTTGCTGCGTTGTGGAACCTAATCGATTGGTCGGCAATCCACAGAAATACTGTAAAAAAGTAACTGGATTGCGATTTTGTTATATAAAAAAAAGGATCGTGGTCTTGGATTCAGATTTCCTATTGGTGGGGGATTAATTAATGGGAGTTTGATGTTGGCAACTTAACATTGGAGGTCGTTGATTGCTTGTTGTAGGCAGCACGTGTGGAGTCACTTCTGCTTATGCTTCAAGGACGAGAAACTGACAGATGACAAGGCAACATTGCGTGCATTTGGTATAAGAGATGGCGATGAGGTAGATGCACTTTCCTGCTCTGCCTTGGGTTCTTGGAAGCAATTTTACTCTTTTAGTGCCGACTAATTCTGCTCCATCTTGTGGGATAAGCAGGAGTTTTACATGTCCCGTTTCATTTACCAAACAAACTTGTCTAATTACTTGTTCATACTAGATATGGGCGCTAAGTGGACAATAAGATGTTTGGCTAAGCTTTCATGCAGACCAAAATCCTACTGTTAAAATGCATATGCAGAACAGTAACTCCATGTCTTGATTCCTTGAACTCCAGCTTGGTTCAGCTAGAGGTTCAATAACTGTAATATTGTCCATAACCATGCTGTACTTTTATGTATGTCACCATGAAGAAACATGTCTTATTAGTTCTTTGAAGACCATAATAAGCAAACAGAAATATCCGTATATTACTTTCAACTCGGTATTCTCGGATAATCAAATGCAGCACGGATATTAAGAATTATTTTTATCGTCAAGATACTTTTGGTGATTTAGTATCCGTGCGATTTTCTATACTAAGTTTGAAATCCCATCTAATAATTCACACTGTTGTGTACCATATCTTTGCTTTCATGGCATGCTTTTGAGTACCATTTTTTATACATTTCTCCCTTTGCGCAGCTTCATTTTGCCCAGCATCTCTCTGTTGACTACAACCCGTGCAAGAGTCTTTCCAGAAACCACAAGGCGGCATCCCACAGAAGGTATCCAATATTGTAATGCCCCAGCAGGGCCTTTTATCTGCTAGATCTCACATTTCATTCCGATGACGAGATACTATTTTGCTCAAAACTGGTTGCATTGGAAATGTTACCTGTCAGGTCAAGGACTTCTTTGGATGATTTCAGTCCAAGAACTTTATTAGATGAACTCAATGAAGATGAGGGTGAGAAGTTTACTGATAGGAGGCGTTCTTCGACTAGTGTTTTAGAAGAAGATCTTTGGGTTTACCAGCACAATGAGCAGTGCATTGAAGAAAGTTGCAAGAAGGGAAGTTTCTTTCGAGGTTGGTTCTCTTATTCAAGATTGAGGAGCAACAGGAGGACGCACGCAGAAGACACTGTGCCATCATCTTGTGAGAAGAAAAATACTCGACCTAAGCTCGGGAAGTGGTTTTCTTCAAAAAGATCAAAGACACGGTGCAATTAATCGCAAAACAGATGATCTCTGCTATGTGTCGCTTTACTTAACAAAAATGGGGTTCTGAAACGGTGTTGTTTCTCTGTCTATTAACACGTTCTTGACACGGCCAACTGAAAAGCAGATGACAAGATTCATTCCACAATTTTAGCCAAGGTGATGGCGATCTTACTATTCCGTGCAGTGCAATGAGAAGATTCATATTTTTATTGAACCTTTTGTTGCACATGAAAAGAAAACAATTTACGTCTCATAAAATTCACTGCTGGATAATTTATGCGTGGTAGGCATGCAATTAGTGATGCAAGGATATCCATAAATATACGCCAGTACAGGGGCGCTTGTCCTTCTGACGTTGTACAATCTTAAGGTCTGCATACATCTACTGTACATGGCACTCATGTTCTGCCGGAACTATGAGAATCTCCCATGTTTGGGATGGATCCTTAAATTACTCTTACAAGCACAATCCATTGACTTGTTTACATGTATAAAGAAAAGAAAAAAAAAGAGAGAGAGAAATGGGTAACAAAAAAAGAGCTAAACATCATGGGGGGAATATTAACAAAACTTGCCGCCATATATCAAGAAGCTATGATCTATCATCTATCCCTTTGGAAAGAACAAATGAAACAGCAACTAGGAGAGTAAATTAACAAATTAGAAAAAACTATTTGATATATAACACTTGATAGAACTCAACTGAGGTCGATCCTGAGGTAGTGCTCTACAAGACTGCTAATGGCCAGCACCTCGTCGACTCGGCCCCGCCCTCGCAACGACGAACAAATTCGCCGTCGAGAACCTGGCGCCATGATCATGCTGCAAAGTTCTTGCGCACTCCGCTGTGCTTAGAGCATAACCGCAGAGAAGCAAGAACACCATCGCAACCACCAAACGGACAGCCAGCCGAGACGTCCGAACTGCCATCGACGACCTTAATTGCTGAACTCAACGACGACGACGAGCTTTGTGCAGCTTGGCGATCTCCGAGGAGAAGAATGCTTCGGAAGGAGACGAAGGAGCTTGTGGCTGGTTGCAAGTTTCGTGAGATTGCGAGGTGTAGGTTTGCGAGGAGAGGGTGGCCTTGGCCTGGAAGAGAAGAGAGGAGGAGGAGGAGGCTTAAATGGTGGGAGTGGGCGACGCGTGAGACGTGTGCGGCAAGGACTTTGAATGTGCGCGCGCATACGGAGGGTGTGGAGGAAAGAGCAGTTGACAAATGGGGGGGTAGGTTTGATCTCGTTAGGCTGCAACCACCTTTGGATTGTGAATCAAATCTAGCTCCTTTGCTTTTCCTTCCTGTTGCATTTACACGTCCATTTTTGACCCGTGTGGCTCTGCCAGTATACTTGCGTTGCATGCAAACATGACTCGATCAGCGGCTGTTCATTTCCTTTGCTCAAGAAAATAGAATAATGGTTCTTTAGCTCACTGCTGGATAAAAGTGTGCGTAATTGATTCTTGCTGATCACGGTCAATATATAATAAAGATCTGATAGATAGATCTGTATTCCGTACTAGAATAAGTCGGTGCTTTTGGTTAAGGATGACGAAATGTTTGAACGGCACGCACTTTTAGAGCAGTTGAGGACTAGCTTTTTGACAATAACGACGACGAACAACTTGGTGATCGAGCAGCTGACTATGCGAGGCGCGTGCAGTGCTGTATCAGAAATTATAATGGTTTTTGATAGGGACGGAAACAAATTTCAAGCGTTAGTTCCACCGCAATGTAATTGAGTGATATTGTTGAATGTTGATTACTCAACTCGATCTTCCATCACTACAACATGAGGAACCCCCGTGGAATTCCTTTGCCGGGTAGCAAAGCATGCACCGAGCAGCGCAACGCAATATATATCGTGTATACATCGGTAATGCCGCAAGATTTTCCTGCTCTTTTCTTCAATCTTTCGACCCCTTTCTGTTATCCCGACGCGACCGGGTTCGTTCAGACCGTTCAACGTCGTCGAATCGCCGGCCAACTCCGGATCAGAGGGGGGAAAAAAGAACACCACCTACCTCCAACACACTCTCAGTGGGTCAGTCAGTCATACGTCGCGCCTGTGGTATCCGCAGCATATCTTGAAATCTTCTTATATGCTTTTATTCCTTTCGTTAGATAAGGAGCGATCCTTTGGTTCGCATGGCTGGTAAATTACGAGGAACAACAGTTCAAAAGCCGGGTTGACTGCTTAGATACGTATGAGTCGTATAACGGCTACCGGCTTCGATACGATCGAAGTATCTATACGCTGGCTTCAATATATTTATTTGTGTGCTTCCAGCTTGCGCGCGCACTAGCTACCCGTAGATTCATTCTTTGATTCTTTGGAGCAGCACCTAGCTTGATCTGCCATGCATCATGCATGTAAAAGCCCAGGGCGCTGCGCCGTGGCCAGCCAGCGGCCACCGACCCAGCCCGACCAACCGACACGCACGTCGCCGAAAGAAATCGATCCATGCGTGCCGCGGCGCTAGTCGGGGGACGCGGCCACACCTGCTACGCGAGCGGGCGCGGCGCCGGAAAAGCCATCGCGCTTTACGATCCGGAGAGGGGAAAGAAAGGGCGGGACTGATCTCTTCCGCATGGTGGTGGCGCGTCCGGCCGCCGGCTGTGCAGATCGACGTGCGGTGGCCGCGGGACGCGAGCGAGGAATAAGGTGGCGTGCACGCGTTGACATTTTGCGTGTCGCAAAACAAAATCTCTCCCCCGTCCCGTCCGTCGTGGCTTTTGACCGTGCGTCGCTGTTCGGGGTACGTGTGGCCGCTGACTTCTCCGTGTGCATGCAGAGCATGAGCGCCTGCCTCCCGTAAGCGCTCGTCATGGTTGGGTAGGCATGCAGGCAGGCCGCAGGGACATCACCTGTCTGTCTCCCCTCGTGTAATCCAGGATTCGGAAAGCTACTTGCGCCATTGCGACGTGCGTAATCTGCTCGGTTCGGCCGTCCGTCCGGTCCGCCGCACGCACACGTGGTTTCCCCTAGCCAATAACGTGCCGTAACGTCGTTGTGAAATCGAGCACCAAGAGAGACAATCTGGACCGTTCTGACAGCTGGCCTCCGTAAATGTGCAACACACTTGTGCCAAGTCTGATTTGGTTCCTCTGAGCGACTTAATTGTGCAGTCTCATCATCCTCTGCACTCGTTCTATTGAGTTCGATACGAATGCATAATATGGCTTCTGTTCTCAATCCATCAACGGATCCGATGAATTATTTGCCTCTTAATCATATTACAAAATCAAGTGCGCATTGGCATCTAATAATTCGAGCGGCTGCTGCATAATTAAACCACGAGCGAGTAGGATCGGATGGAACCTGAATGGGTTTCTTTCTCGCGGTGTGAATTGGGAATTGTAAAATGCCTGCTCTGAGTGACCGAATAGTGCGCTCTCAACCTCTGCATTTGCTCGACGAAGTTCGATTGCTGATCCGACTGGACGTAAAATGTAGTGGACCGGGAATTCAGGCTATTATCCACCAATCCTGTGATAGCGACATCGGACCATTTAGGCCCGTGACCTGATCGTGCTTTCTAATGGAAATCTATCAAAGACGTGCTCTCTCGGACCGTATGTGCAATGGGCCTCGACTCGTGCATGTATCCCACCATTTGGGCACGCAAGCCCATCCAAGAAAGAGGGAAAAAAACGGTTTTTTCTAGGCTCGCCGTACTTTTATTCTCTTGCATTTAGTTCTTCTTCTGTCTCTTAAAAAAGAATTAGTTCTTCTTCTTTGTGAGCTCCATTTTTTTATTTTATAAATATAATCTATAACCGCAACCCTCTAACTTCATTAAAAAACGATATATGAGGCGTCCGTGAAGACTTCTTTAACACATTTACATATTAATTTTCCCAACAAAAACGCTGATTACTTTACAGAGTGAGCTATATAGTTTCTTAATAACTAGCCTTAACATCACTAGTTAATTATGCGGAGTTATCTCCAGCTCCACACCTTTGTATAAATATCATATACCCCTCTACTTGCTTCCACTGTTCTTGTGTAAGCCCTCTCACAAAACATTACCATCAACAGAACTACAGAAAATGGCCAAGCTCGCCACTCTGCTCATGACTATCCTACTTAGCGTCGTTGTCGCCGCAAAGATCAGCTCGTCCGTGCATGGCGACCTACTCTGGAGAGCTGGAGCGTAATCGTATGATGTCCCATTCAACGAGGAGGCAGAAGCCCCTGCTGGGTATGGTGCGACTGACTGTGACGATAAGGGACAGATGTTGCAAAAGATTACTTTATGTGTCATGTGCATTTATTTTCCTTTTGTTAAATGTTGTCAGCACGTATGGGGTGCATGTAATGACTGAATAAAGGGAGAGAATCGTTTAACTGTTGGGGTCTCACAGGAATCATCAATCGTATGGTTCAAACTGGCGAATATATATGTGCAGGTCCTCCTTTGCCTTTTCTAATGTCACCGTAGCAGCTGGTTCCTTGGGTCGGGCACAGGCAAGCTTCGTGGCCTGGGTGCTCCAAAGCCTCCTCCCCAAACCCGTCCGTCATCGAACAATGGCCCTGGTTGTTAGAGCTCTAGCTATAGAAAATTTATTTGATTTTTTGGAGCTGTTTATACCTGGCTTCAGAAAGCCTGTCTCTGTGGTGTAGCTGGTGGATTAAATGCATTTAGTTGAGTAACTTTGAAATAAAAATCCAATACATTTTATTCATCGTATAAATTAAAAATCTAACTTTTTATATAGCCTATAAAGAGCCTGCGTGAGTCCCCCTTATCTATTCCATTGCCCGTGGATGATACAAATAGGAAAGTACAGAGGTAGCTAGGGGAAGCAATTTCTAGTGCACCTGTAATTGAGTCCCATATAACATTTGTTTTGCTCCCGCCACTCCACTGCTCTTGGGTCAAATGATGGAAATATGGAATGGTCATGGTTGCTGCGGTGGACTTGGCTAGCGCGATCTCACAGTCGTAGTAGTGACAAAAGCACAAAATTACTTCTAACCAGCACTGGGTTATAGTATCTGCTGGAGATATAAATGAATAGCTAGAGCATAGATTAGGAACAACAAATAAATGAAGAGCACTAGCAAGATGGCCCGTGCTAAATAGCGCGGCTAGTTTGATAAAAAGAAAATAACAAAATTTAAGCGCACCTCTTAATTCGTTGGCCTGAAATTTGAAGAACTTTGGGTCTTGAATACGGCAATGATAAGCAGTAAGCCACGTATTGACCCATCACAAATCCACAGCTTCGTCGCCCCTTGTCCTTGAATCACATTTGATTGAAGGTCTCTACGGTAACATATCATGCTGCTCTCATATATGCTGATCATGGATCTTGCGCTATTGATCAATGGTATACAATTTGATTAACAGAGCATAACAGGTCAATGGATCACCAATCGCCACCAGGAAAGCCTCAGGCAACCTTCAAGAAATATCACCGGTCATCATTATGTCAACGCTGATGGCCCCGCCATCTGCATTTGCATAAGCAGATATGAACTGAACAGAACAACTGAAGAAAACTGGAGTTCTATATGGCAAGTACAAAAGAACTACGTCAAGTGCCAGAACCTAAACGATTTGAGCCCTGCATATCAAAGTCACAGAAATTCAAAAATTATACTGCAGCGACTGCTAGATGTAGGAGAGAAAGAATTGTCGTACCACTAAAGTTCCCAATTTCCTGTAAACGGGTCGGCCAGCGGCGACGTTCTCGAAATAGCGCAGGAAGAAGGGGCGGTAGCTCCAGACGTGGCAGTCGAGGTGGCAGCCGAGGTAGGAGGCGCCGCCGACCCAGGCGGGCTGTAGGATTCTGACGGAGTGCCATGTGGCGACGCAGGAGGCGGCGTCGAACAGGTAGGAGCTGCTGTTGACCCCACAACGCTGTAGAGCGGCTCGCCGGCGGCGGAGAGCTGGTCCTGGACCACGTTCAGGTTGCACCCCTGCGGCCAGTCATAGTAGAGCTCGATCAGCTCCAAACGCCTGTCGGTATCGCTCTGGTTCGTCACCAGCACCACATGGAACTACTCCGGCCAGTGAAAATAGCTAGAGCATAGATTAGGAACAACAAATAAATGAAGAGCATTGCAGACTCGTATAAAAGTCGTTTACTTCCTTCCCAAGGTCTCGATACAAAACTTCTGGTCATGTATGCATTTCTTCCGATAATTCTGGTATTATATGTTGACTCGCGCGGTCCCGTTGATTTTAAAACTTTGCAAGCCAGCAGGCTTCAACGTCGTTCCTCATCATCGCCCTATGATCTTCCAACATTTAATATATATGTATGTATATATATTCAGATTGCACCCTGGAACTATAGGCACGCTTGGTTTATTAGTTACCAGTCTCAATCTGTCTTTGACATACATACACCCACATGAACTAGCTTCCTTTTCGTCTTAAGCACACGTGGCATCTGAATCAACCATGACAATTCCAAACAAAACTCAAGCAGTACACGGCGGATACGAGCAACGAATCAGAGCAGGCCGAGGCGCCAAGCTTGTTACGTACGTAGCATAGACTAGGAGCAGGACGCAAAACATTGTTTTCTCAGTCCAGGTTCCTAACTTCCAATTGCCACCATATGCTGTCTCAAACGCTTGGCTCCAAAAAAAGTTCCGGCCCTCTAGATCGTGCTAGTTCGGCAGCAGACAAAATTAGCCGTCACCATCCGTTGCCCGCCGAATATCCTACAAGCATCGATGCGTCGATACAGAAGGCGCCATTGACCGAGATGCCAAATGACACCACACGGCGAGGTTACTTGAGCGAGCGCGGTGAACTTATGTGCTGTCGGGTTGTGCGTTCGAGAAGCACCAGTCGACGTCGTCGCCGGACGATGGATCGGAGGATAAACCGCGCACGGAAGACTCCGCCCGGCAAACGGCCAAACCGTTCTGCGTCATTGCTGGGCTCACCACGAGATGGACATGACGCGCCGTCACGGCGTCAGGCCGTGCACGGCGAGACATCCTCAGCCGCAAAGGCCCTTGTTGCAAAGACGAGACTGCGTCGTCCAGCGGCTATGCTGCTGCTACCTCCGGCAAGCGATTGGACATCAGTTGATTCCCAAGCCTTCGCGCAAATGATTTATGTCAAGCATTCGCGCAACGGCGCAAGTGATCAAAGGACGAAAAGTTGGGGTTGTCGTTGATCTGATTATAGCCATAGCAAGGTTCCGTAACTGGCCCACCACTATCAAGGGTGCACCGATCATCCGTGGGTCCGGAACTCCGGATTCTAGAAACGGCATGCATCGACTTTAATTCTCGGATTTGGTATTTTATTTTCGCACTTACGCTCTCGCTTTGGTGAACTCAAATATGAAGTATGATGCTTCCTATCGCAAGGATCGGTGCTGGCCCACCAGTAAATCATATTTGATGTGTGCAACTGTCTGCGGTCCCGGATTCAATAAATGGCACACTCCTAAATCATATTTAATTTCGTATTTCCTATTTTGTTTCGCTCTCAGCACCTTTATTAGTATCAACAATTTTTGTTGCAATGCATACCAGATTCTAGAAATGGCATACATCATATTTAATTTTTTTAGAAATTGCATACATCGTATTTAATTTTGGATTGATGACTCATAATTCGTTGTTTCTAATAGTATTATTTCCGGCTGGTCATTTTTGCAATGATCTGTGATTCATAAGCATATGTGTATGTACTTTGGGTTATTTTTTTTGCTATGGTAACGATGGAGAATTTTAGTTTGTAAAATATGCGAAAAGCATTTTAAACTAATCGTGAATCTGATCCCTTAGATCGAACAACACAAATTCCTAGAAAAAAAAGGATCGAACAACACAAACGCGCGACTAGTGTAAGGCCTTTTCTTTGCAATTTGTCAAACAGACATTCGAGAAACAGATTCTGAGCAAAAGGGTTGAGAGAATCCGTTTCTATTTTCAACGTGGGAGCAGAAGCCAGAATTTCTAGCTTCCGATGGATTCTCAACTGACACACAACTGAAGCACGTGCATGCACAAGAGGGCTCACTAGACAAACACAATTATGCTTGTTTAAAAATTTCGTAGATTACAAACCGAACGTTCTAATTGCGAACCGATTACACCGTTACGGTTGTTGCGACGAGATTTTCAGAACTAGACTACACTTGAATATATTTTACAATTTTTTATAAATTTTTTTTAAAATTAATCTTATTGATAAGCATATACTTATATTATATTTTTAGAGATATTGCAGTCAGTTCACATGCATAATCTATTTCAAAAAATATCAGAAGAATCTGTTTTGCTAAACGGTACAACTGGAGAAGCTGTTTTGACGAAAAATCCAGAAGAATCCAGAGAATTTGTTTTACATCAGAATCCAGTGCAGAATCTGTTTTTTCCAAAATTCGAAGTCCTGCCAAACATGACTTTAATATTGTTTTCGGCGCCGGATTCCGTGCACAGAACTAGGAAACTCTTTTCGGTACTGTGGTGGCACTTGGCGCCCAGATGTAACTGGACGTACGGACATGTCTCTTCTGACAAAATTGTGTGAACTGCGCTCAGTGTGCTCATACCCTGGTGTGGGTGCAACAAATCGATCCGTCCTTAGCGTTTTTTTTTTGGGGGGGTGATGGGATCCGTCCTTGGCAATTTTTCTGCACCAAACAGACACCGAAATGGAGAGGCCAACTTGACATCTGCTGGTTCGGGAGGGAGAAGCAATGAAGCAGCAGCACATGTTTGGCCGTGCGTTGGTACACGGTCACGCCCGACGTCACCACCAAAACCATTTCTAATTGGGGCATTGGCTCTATCTCTGGTTTTAATTCTAATTGTGATTTTACCTCTCATTTTTTAACTTTGCGATTTTATCTCTATAATTTCAAAATGAAGACTAAGTTTGCCCCTCCCAGGAGTAAAATTGCAATAAAAATATTGCGATTTTACCTCTGGCAGGAGCAAAGTCAAGCTTTAATTTGAAAAACCAGAGGCAAAATCACAAAGTTAAAAAACGAGAGGTAAAATCACAATTTGTTTTGAAACTAGGAGTAAAAACACCAAATTCCCTTTCTAATTTGGTTCATCACAGGAGTATATAAACGCACATGACCAGTAGAGATTGTGGGTGCATCGCCAAGAGGGAACAGAGAGGCTCCCTGATCAGTGAGTGCCGTGATTGATTGCACTGGTAGCTAGGTACCAGCACTCTGTCCAGCTCAGAAAAAAGAGTCCAGCTGACGCGGCCGGCCATGGGTGAGGAGGCCGCACCCACATCCACCGCGGCGGCGGCGAGCGCCCCGCCTCACCTGCTGCTGATCTGTTTCCCGGGGCAGGGGCACGTGAACCCCATGCTCCGCCTGGCGAAGCGCATCGCGGCCAAGGGCCTGCTGGTCACCTTCTCCTCCACCTGCGACGTCGGCGACCGGCTCGTCGCCTCCGCGGGCGTGTCCGTCGGCGGCGACGGCGTGGCCGTGGGCGGCGGCCGGCTCCGGTTCGAGTTCCTGGACGACGGGTTCCACGGGAAGGACCTGGACGAGCTGATGCGTCACCTGGAGACGACGTGCAGGCTGGAGTTCGAGAAGCTTCTCGCGCGGCAGGCGGAGGAAGGCCGGCCCGTGGCGTGCGTGGTGGTGAACCCGTTCATGCCGTGGGCGGCGGACGTGGCGGGCGGGGGCGGCGTTCCCGCTGTACCACCACCACGTGCACGGCCTCGTGGAGTTTCCCCGCGAGGACGACGTGGAGGCAAGGTTCGCGCTGCCGGGGCTCCCGTCGCCGATGTCCGTCGCCGACGTGCCGTCGTTCCTGCTCCCGTCCAACCCGTTCAAGCTGCTCGCCGACACGATCATCACGCAGTTCCGGACCATCGACAAGGCGTCGTGGGTGCTCGTCAACTCCTTCGCCGAGCTGGAGCCCGACGTGGTGGCCGCGCTGCCCACCGTGAATCCCCGCCCGCCGCCGCGGACGACGACGCCAACAACGAGGTGCGCGGCGACCTGATCAAGGCCGCGGACGACTGCGTGGGTTGGCTGGACGCGCAGGCGCCGCGGTCCGTGGTGTACGCGTCGGTGGGCAGCGTGGTGGTGCTGTCGGCCGAGGAGGTCGCGGAGATGGCGCACGGGCTGGCGTCCACGGGCCGGCCGTTCCTGTGGGTGGTGCGGCCCGACGCGCGGCCCCTGCTCCCGGAGGGGTTCCTCGACGGCGCCGTGGGCGAGCGCGGGATGGTGGTGCCGTGGAGCCCGCAGGACCGGGTGCTGGCGCACCCGGCCACGGCTTGCTTCCTCACGCACTGCGGGTGGAACTCCACGCTCCGTGGCCGCGGGCGTGCCAGTCGTCGCGTTCCCGCAGTGGGGCGACCAGTGCACGGACGCCAAGTTCCTCGTCGACGAGCTCCGGATGGGCGTCCGCCTCCGCGCGCGGCCGCTGACCCGGGACGCCGTGCGCGACGCCGTGGAGGGCGTCGTGGCGGGACCCGACGCCGAGGCGATGCGCGCCAACGCCAGGAAGTGGAGCGACGCGTCGCGGGCAGCCGTGGCGCCCGGCGGGGGGGCCGAGCGGAGAGGACCACGCAGCCGGCGCCAAGGTCTAAGCTAGTGTCGTTGTCGCTCGTGCATTCGTAAGCGGCCGCTAGTTAAACATTACTACTCCGGCCACGGCCAGTAGTGGGTTAATCGATCGGGCACGTACGGTGAAGGTGGAAGTAAATAAACCTGTTGTTGTTGCTGTACCTTTTTCTCCATATTCCATTCATATGAAAACGAACATTTTGTCTTCACTTCCGTTCCTTGTGTGTGCATGGGTCAATCCAAGCCACAGGCAAACGCAATTGTGAAACCGCACAGGGCCAGCCGAGAATCGTGACCATGAGTTTGGTGTCATGTCGCTTCGTTTCTGCCGTATGTATGCGTGCGTGTGTCCGTGAATCTGTCTGTGTCCAGGCGCCATTGGAACTCTGGCACGAAACGAAAAACTCGACGACAGCTCCGTGGGAGGAGGAAACCAGTGGCAGCGAGTGGTCGCGGTACGTGGCTTTACCGGTGCCGGGTCACGGACGGGCTCACCGCCACTTCACCAACAGACAAGAAATAAAAGCAGTGGAAGGGTCGTGTCACACGGTCACACAAGGCACCGTAACACATGTCGCTCTCTCTCGCTCGCCCACGCCGTTAATTACTGCAGGCTCCACTAGTTCCTCCGGATGGGACGACTGGGAGCGATAGCCATTAATTAGGCAACCGGAACTCGAGCACGTTCCCTAATCATTTTTCTGCTCGCGGCAGCAGAATGGATCCTTCGAGTCCTCGAAAGAAAGCTTCAGATCTGTTTCCGCGGTGGCCGGCTGGAGAGGAGCCCAAAGAAAGACGGATTCCTCGTTGGTAAGACCAACCGACGGTGAAGACAGGCTTCTATGGACACCGGCTACGTGCGTAATGACAGATATATTGCGCAACAATGGCGCTACAGTGTTTGCAGATAAAGAATTCACAGCTACCCCCTACATGTGCATATGTGCATATGTGGTAGTACTGGTACAGCCTTATATGAACCCTGCTGATCTCCACATCTTCCATACTCCGGCGAACGCATCCACACGTCGGTTTCAGACTTCAGAGATACTCTCTCTACTATTGCACCGGCTCTCACTGGCCCAGTTCAGTTACGACGATTTATGAATGGACCGGTCGCGTCGTGCTCACCGTTTTTTCGAAGTCGACGGAGGTGATAGCAATGCCAACTTATTTATTGATACAGAGATTACATGTTGAGATGATTAATTAAGCCATTGGGGGAAACATAAGAGCACACGATGACCATTCTTATGGTCACAACGTGTTTCGGTAGGCTGCAGCTGCGGTTGCAGAAAAATAACTGTAAACACTGTAACGGCTGCAGAAACACTGTAACGGCTGCAGAAGAAATAACTGAAACACTGTAGCTGCTGCAAAGCAGCCAAGCAAACATGCCAATTATTACAAACAAGCCTGAGTCGCTCACCTGCGTCCCGTGGAGCACCAGTGCAGAGATATTATCAGATTGGCATGTTGCAGCGTGCATAGTCACACGACTAATCTATCTTCTATAAGTCTATTATCTTTTGAAAGTCAAAAGAAGCCATCGTGTTCATATTCAAAACCAAAACTATCATGGGTAGAAGAAAACATCTTGTTATGAATCTTGAACGCTCTAGATTTTAGATTAATTGTCAAACACAACCAAAATAGCATGCATCCAGTTTTTTTTTTAAAAAAATACTTCTATGAATAATTCACTTTGTCTGTCATATCCGCTGAATAAAATCATTGCTCAATTTACTCTTCAAACAATTCAGGGTTGTGCAATATACCACCTACTGCAATTTGTTTTTTTTTCTCGACGGACAAGTTGAATTTGATGCTAAAATTTTGCATGATAATAGCTCAGACAATAAACTATGTAAAAAATAATTATAGCATTTTTACATCATTTGTATGTATTTATTACTAATTACTATTTAGACTATGTAAATAATATTTTATCATAGGTTGTCGTGTTAATTATCATCAACCCAAATGTGAGCTTCAAATTCAATTTGTACACCGAGAAACAAAAAAAGACAAATCATGATATGGAGTGTACTGCACCAACATAAATTGTTTGAGGGAGTAATTTAAGTCTTGATTTTGTCTAGAAGGTAAATCAGACAAAGTGAATTGTTAAGTGAATTGTTCGGGGAGTAAAATAGACATTGTTTTCTTAAAAAAATATATAAAGAAAGCCATAAGCCAAACACAACTCACAAAAGCTAAAATTTGGTAAAAGAAAATTAAATGAATAAAAATTGTTTGATCTGTTACGGTTCAATCAAGTACACATAGCTCATTAAGAAACTTGACATCCTTCACGTCTCTCTCTTTATATATCTTTGGTTGTAAGGAAACAATTAAAACCATCAATAAAAGATGAGATAGTCAATCATCGGTATACATGTGTCCTTGAGGTATGGGGTGTATTGCACCAACATGAATTGTTTAAGTGAGTAATTTAAGTCGTGATTTTGTCTAAAAGGTAAATAAAACAAAGTGAAATGTTCGGAGGAGTAAAATAGATTGTTTTCTTAAAGAAATAAAGAAAGCCATAAGCTCGCCGAACACAACTCACAAGAAGCTAAAATTTGGTAAAAGAAAATGAAATGAATAAAAATTGTTTGATCTGTTACGGTTCAATCAAGCACACATAGCTCAATAAGAAACTTGACATCCTTCACGTCTCTCTCTCTTTATATATCTTTGGTCGTAAGGAAACAATTAAAACCATGCATCAATAAAAGATGAGATAGTCAATCATCGGTATACATGTGTCCTTGAGGCATCCAACAAGGTCGGTCATGTGGAAAGCGAAAAGAAACAGGACGCGAGGGATCGAATAAAAGCAATCCACCGGCGGCATGCGTGATGACAAGCCGGCGAAGCTATGGCGTCACAGTGCTTGCAGAACTCGAGCTACATGTGCCTGCCTGCATGCCTGGTGGCAACACCGATCTGCCTGCATGCATGCATGGCTGCGTGTGCGATACCCGTACCGCCATCAAGCATCGGCACCGACTTCGGTTTCAGATATCTTTCTCTCTCTGATTGCGCCGGCTCACACTGGCCCAGTTCAGTAACGTTGATTTATGGCCGTTCCCGGTCCTGTCGTGCTCCTCATTACTCGTACATCTCGTTGAGCAGAGCAGGGCTATGATCAAACTGGCACGTTGCTGCGTGCCGCATACGTACACTCGGCGACTTCTCCGGGTAAGGAACTCAGGATCAGCGATTCAGCGCGGGCGCCGCCGAAACGACGACGAGGACGAGATGCACGAGACAAGACAAGGAGCGCGTGCGAGCGCCCGCGGGTCTTGTACGTTCTATGTCTCCCGAAGCCAGCAGCAGCAGCGGTAGTGAGCCCGTGACAACGTGCCACGACGGCGGCGGCGGCGAAAGCACGTACGTACGTGGCTCTCGATCGCGCGCCGGCGTTATCCGACCACGAACCGGGGCGATCTATCCAAGATGATCCCTTCCCTCGGCGCCACACACAGACTACTACAACGTCAGTACTGGCGGCTGGATGATCGACCACGTCAGGGGTGACGGACACAACACGCTCGGCAGGAGCGAAGACGTCTTGGGTTCTTCGTCCCTACAGTTTGGTGACTCCGGGTAGTACGTTGTTGTTGGACTCATCGCGGATTCGACGCGAGACTGGAGACAATGATGAGGGCAATCACTAATGTAGACTAATGTGGATACAAATGTTACTTCTCCGTTTGGTTATACAAGGTTCAATCACTAGAGCTCGTGCACGACAACTCAATTTAAAGGTGAGCTCGCTCCTAAACACTTCTTTAAATATTATGGAGAATAGATTGCTACCTAATGATTATATTATGATTAAAAACTATGAAAAGGACCAGGAGATGTTGGGAGAGAAACTTGGAGGCGTGAAAGATCAGTAAGGGCGTCCAAGTCAAGTTGGAGGCCCACGTCAAGTCGG
>LAPY01000007.1:58526-74481 GCA_000970635.1 Eragrostis tef
CAGGGCAGGTGGGACGCGGAAACGAGAGGAATTTCTTATGGTTTTCTCTCGATCTAATTGGCGATGCATTGGCCTGGGCCTAGCTGTCCGCCAGTATCCCTGTCTTTTTCTCTTTCTTTTTTATCGATGTTTTTTCAGTTTATTTCCATCTTTCTTCTGTTGGGACAGGAAGCCTCGCCCCACGTCAGGTTGCCGCCAACCGTCGTGCCCGCCATGCCTGCAACAGCATATGTTCTCTTCCGCAACACCCGTGAAAGAGCATTTTATTATATTCAAATAATAGCACTTAGAAAGATAAATATTTCATTTTGTACTTTAGGTACTTATATGTATATCATATGGATGAAAGAACTGGGCTAGCTTAACACCTCATATCATCTTATCCATCTCGATGGTCCGTTCCTTTGTCCAGATGAACATGGTTCTATTTGGATATCTCCTGAGGGAGATGTGCAAACAAACTAGTGGTATTGCTAAGGTTGCAAAGACAATGGCTATACTGTAACTCCCAGACGAGGAGACTCACGTCTAATACTGACTACATCAGTATGGTGGTAATACCCGTATGACGACAACCACAAAGCTGGCTGCCGGCTGACCCACTCATACTCCATGACAGTGCCGCGATTGTATAATAAAGATCAACTAAAGTTCAGAACTGAGATCAGGTAAACATGCTGCTGACATGAGAAACTGATGGAACAGGCACGGTGATGTTAGGATGAGACAATCACTCGGGAGGACAGCCAATGACATAAGACTCAAACTTTGTTATGCCAATATTTATTTAAAGCCCAACAATACCTAACCAAGTAACCAACCAGCTCCACTATTTATACCACCAAGTTAGCCATCGTCTGCTACGTACTACCGACTACACTTGCTTGCAAAAGATTATGAAGTAATAACGAACGATGGTCTCTACTGATAACCAAATGCTTAATGCAGTTTACTATTAATATGGAGGAATTGTGGTGGTTATGAATTATGTAAAGCCATCTGCCGGTCAGAAGGTGCCTTTTCTACAACGGTAGCACCAGAAAGGAATGTTGTACAGCTACTCAGAATATTTTGGTACAAACAATCAGAGGAACTCCCTGAACTAACGAGGTTGTTGAGTTCACGAACTAACTTGGTGATGTTCTCCTCCTTCAAGCGATCGGCGTTTCGGGTCAGCAGGTTGAGCCACGAAATGGAGGACGCGCTGCGTATCTTGCTCTCCTCAAAGCTGCTGATGCAGGAGATCGCCGCCATTGTGTCGCCTTGTATCAGTTTCAGGCAAAATCTTTCCATTATGAGTGGGGCGGGTGGAACTCGGCCATAATGGCACAGGTAGCGCCATACGTCATCCAACAATTGTTCCTGAACAGGGATGAACAACTTAGGGTGAGATGTAGAAATTATCTCACCAATCAGCTCGATGGGAAAGGAATTTTCATATAAACACAGTGACTGTTGCTGATGTAAATACAAATATAAGCAAAGTGCATGAGTAACTCGTACAGACACAAGCTGGCATATAAACACAGGTGCACACAGGCCGAGAGATGGAAACAGCTCATTTTATATTGAAACTGGGTTTAGCATTGATAAGTAAATATTGTACTTCAAATTCCTTTCAGGGCATGACAACTAATTATCAAGGCTCAATGGTTGTTTATCCACATTGCCCTGATGTTTACGGAGCCAGAAGCTGAATTTAGAATCACATAACCTGAAACTGATATGCACAAAAGTTTGATATGACATGCTGCATCAGTCACAATTATTATGATCAATTATCGTACAATATCTCAACCGTATGTGCAAGAGAGAAACAGGATTATCCTACCATCATAAAATATATGAACCAAATAGCCACCCATTTAAGCTTAAAGATGAATACTATGTCGCTTTTGTTATATAATCTAATTAGAAATGTCTGTGCATGATTAATTAAGGCTTGGGCAAATGTGATAATTACCTTCCCGCTTCTGTAAGCATCAAGGACCATACGGAGGTGCCTTCGGCCATCAAAGTGGTACCCATTTGATAACATTTCACGAAATGCATACTCAAAATCATCCCACCTTTTTGCTTCAGCACAGGCCTCCATGAATGTATTGAAAGTAAACTTGTCGGCAATTGCATTTTGACTCAAATCCACCCTGCTCCTTATCCTGCCGTTCAGAATGCTGTGCAGTAGATCTTTTGCATCTTCAAACATTCCATGCTCAACGTATGACTTCAGCATGATGTTACAAGTCACATTATTAGGTGAACAGTAGTTGCACATTTCATTGAATATGTATTTAGCATTTTTCATGCTTCCATTGTCTATGCAGGCTTGAATAAGTCCTGTGTAGGTAACAACCAGTGGTTTGTTAGCAACCTTGCATATCTTGGGAACCTGCAGTGTAGTCATCATCTGACAAAAGTTAGTGAGATGAAACAAAAAGCCCGAAGGCATGAAACAGTAGTCTGGGATTCATAGACAAATAAGGCATAGTTGAGCTATGGACAAAATTTTAGTTTTCTGTCAACTCGTCTGAGTTTTATCACCCGAAGGTCAGATACTATTTTTTCCTACACTGGAGCTTCAGTTGCTTGCATTTCTGAACTTCTTTCAATCAAGAGCTTAATTCCAGCCTCTTGGAAGAATGGGTTTGCTAGTCAACTCGTCTGAACTTCTTTCAATCTGAGTTTTATCACGAGCTTCTTTCATTCAAGATCTTCAGGAACAAGCTACCATCTTTCCAATCTTGAAAGAATAGGTTTGCAAAAACAGTCAACCAGCAAGTGTACAGGCTAAATGAGGAAGATAGAGGCTCAGTACTTCAATGGCTGTCTACTGTAATGTAATGTAGCTGCCTTTCTTCTCACCCCAAAATGTATAGACATACCTAGGTTTTCAGCTTCCTCGTTGGCCTCCTCCAACTGTAGATACTAGGGAGGATAAGGCCCCTCCTAACCTATAGATAGTTAGTATCCCTAACCTATTTTTTTTTCTTTCGGGCTGAGGTAAGGCAGTCATGTTCATTTCCTTTGTACACTCCCTTTTTTGTTCTTTATTTAATATATAATTACCACAGTAGGGGCTTCCCCTACTGTACTTCCTTAAAAAAAAAAGCTTAATTCCAACCTCACGTACGCATACCTAAAGTAATAATTCGAAGCCCAAAAAAGTGCCAACTTCAACAAAGTGTGTCATGAAATAATTTATGTTCTGTTTCTCTACACTCAAGATTCGAGATGAGCACTTATCTCTATCGATGCCAACAAGTAGCAGGTAACATCATGCGAAATGATTCAAGCCAACAGAATCTAACTCATACTGATTCTAAAATCGACTGTATAAGATAGGTACTTATTATCCTTCAATAGGCCCAATATAGAATTACCTTACAAGTAATGAGCATAGCAAGATGCTATATTTAATTGCATATTTACTGCATTTTGTTACCTGGAGAAGTGCTTCTTTGCACCGCCCTCCACTGCAAAGGCACCGAGCAAGGTCATAATAGAGACTAGCAGAACCAACAATTCCACGATTTTCCATATCCTCCACAGCCATCACTGCTTCATCTATCTTTCCTTCTCTCCATAACGCATTTATTAGAACTACAAACAGCAGTAGGTGTGAGATGTCAACTACATTTTATGACAAATTCAAGTCAAGTTATGGTGTTACCTTTATAGTTCAGAGCACCAGGAATCGACGATTTCTTCACTTTGTTGAAGAACTCATACACCAAATTATACTTGCCACAGACAAGCATTACCTGCAGTAACGAAAAACTAAGTCAAACCGAAAACGGAATATGCAACATATAGAACAACGCCTCCTTTGTCAGAACACTAAAGCAACAGATGTACAGATTAAACAGTGAAGACAGAGATTTAGTTACCAATTGGTTAAACACCATTCTGTAAAATTGTTCTCACTTGTCTAGCCTAGTCTAGGTCCTGCACCCAACCTCCCTTATCAATTGCACATAAGGTTGGGTTTTCTTTGCTTTCTTTTGTTTGGTGGGCTGCTTGCTTTGCACCCTTGTATAGTTTGGTGTTGGCCTTCTGACCTTGTACATAATTTTAGTTCTCTTTTTATCAATATATATCTACCACAGTAGGGGCTTCCCCTACTGTAATTCCCTCAAAAAAAAAACATAAAGAACAATGCCATAAATACATTGAAAACGTGGTGCTACATTACTATGGTAATTACACAAGAACTAACATGTGAAGCAATGGTGACCTAAATCAATGCATTTCAAAAAAGACAAACTGCTTGATAATCTTCCAAGAAATACTAAAGGTTTACAGACTGATAGGGAGAGCACAACTGAATGTCACATGTAACATCAAGATCAACATACCTCCATAACAAGACCATATGTTGTATTTGTTGGACGAATATTCTTCTCCTTCAACTGTTGCAGCACCCAAAATGCTCCTTCCCATTGCTTTTGTTGCACACAAGCATTCAAAACCTACAAAACAGTATTCGTAGTTACATTCCACCAAAAACCAAATGGCAAATAGATTTCAAGATTCCTGTTTCATGGTTTATGGATTCCAAGTATATGTACATCGTGTGATATATGATACTCACTGCATTGTATACGATGAGGTCAGGTTCCAGGCGAGGATCCCAATTCTGAAGAGGACCCAGCTTAAACTTCTTCTTAGGAGGAGAACGCATACAATCGATAACATCAAATAGCTCTTTCACAAGACCAGCTTGCCCAAGAATAACAGCAATACAATGATATGCTGCCATGTCAGGATACGATGACAACTGGTTCTATAAATGAATTATAAAGATGGCATAAGTAAGTTATACTAAGTCTCCATAGTCCATTCCCATAAGACAAATATGAGCACGTTATACCTGCATGGTGTAAAATATGTTCAATGCCTCGAACGGTCTCTTTGCCTTCCCAAGAACATCAAGAACTGTCGTATATATATACCTGCATCCGAAAGATAACTTTATGAATATCATGTATATTCCATGTGCCAAACATTATATCTAATTAACAATTATTTAAGGTCATAGAAAAATATCAGAGAACTTTAACCTTCCAGTACACATCGTACTGGTGATACATCAACAATAACAATACCAAGAATGCATACATCTAAGAAGAGTGTAGCAATAGATGAGAGGGCAACTATTTTACCTGCTCTTGTAAGACTTAAATCTTTCACGCGACTGAAGCCATTCAACAACTTGCAGAACACGTTTCCAATTCCCAAATCGACCCAACATTTGAACAATCCGTAGGATGGAGTGATCAGAGAATTTGATTTTTGCATCATGAATAATTTTGGAGAACTTCCACTCTGGAGCATTGACATCTGTAGCATTCAGCCTTCGGAAAATAACTAACCATAAGAAATTAACTAAGACAATGGGATTCCACATACTTAATCGCTCGGAAGCAAAAAAAAAAAAAAGGTATGTCTCAGTAAGTTCAATTAGAAGTTCCATGCTTGATGGTGTGCGCAATAAATTTTTCCATGCAATCATATGCACCAATGTGTAAGAAATTCTCAAACAACAAACGGTAACAATATGTTGCATCTCCTAAGCATCATGATTGTAAATAATATTAGCTTAGTAATGATTTTTGGAGGAGGAATTGACTGGTGACAGCCTACATTCTACCACTACGTAACACTTCAGATGACTATTAAATAACCAACAAGCACATGACAGCAGAAATATGAGCAGATACTTGAGGCTCAACATGTCCATAGGCATTATTTATCAAAACAGATATTTTCTTCACTTAACAAGGACAAAAATTATCAAGCAGATCAGCATGATCACATCTTAGTTCCAGTGTGATGGTAAAAGCTAACCAGTTAATACAAAAGAGCAAAACAAAAAAAAAATCCTTTTGGCTTTTAAGTCAATCCAAAGAGCAGTTTTAAGGTCAAGTTAAATAAAACTTGGGGAATTACAAAAGGTCATGCTCATGCAAATGATTACACATGATCTGCCTAGAAGGCCCGTTTGTTTTCAGATTAGAAGAGGATATAATGTTCAACTTATGCGACAGCAAAACCAACTCAACTCAAGCATTTTGATGAAGCCAAGTATATGAAAGACTTACCGACTAGCTAATTTCTGAATTCTCTCTTCCATTTCCATTTGAAGAACCCGTGGCCTGTTTCTGACATCGGTGAATACCTCAAAAGTCCTGAAAGCAGCTCGATCATCAATGTCCGTGGGTTTTGCATCCCTCCTAGCAAACTTCCCCACTTTAACATTTTCTCCTCTCTGCATGTGAATTATTTCAGCTTTATCATACTTCAAACTAACACCTGAACGACCATTGGGTTGCCGAGGCATTGTCTCCACATGCTTATATCTATTTCTTACAGTAGATTTCTTACAGTCCATATCGTTCTGTCCAAACTCATGTACTACAAAGTTTCTCCCCAAATTTTCTACCCTTTGCTGGTTTCTTTGAAAGTTACTGTCAGCACTAACTTCATCATTGGAAACTTTTGTATCTCCAGGATATCTGAATTTTTGCTCCTTCATACTGCTTCTACTAGTAAAACGTTCTTTTCCCATTACAGAGTCGGTTTTCTTCAATAATGTGCTGGTACTTGGAGGGGAAGAAGTCCGAGATACAGCAAAAGTTCCAATTTCCTCCTGAAAATTTTTGCATGCACCTGGCTCAGCTTGCTTGTCCCTCACTGATAGATGAACAGTCATCCCACCTCTAGTATCTTTGGCCTTCACATGTGATGTGAAATGCCTATTCCCTCCAGTTTCTCTCATGTCACCACGAATTATTCTTCTCTGAACATACTCCTCGACTTCTCCCTGCCTGTGTAGGCTGTTTTCAGCATCACCCTCTGCTCTTCTCTCCACACATCCAGTAACATTCTTTTGGCTCTCATTAATGGCCAATTTTGATCCTCTCGTGTCACCACAAACTGTTCTTCTCGGAACATATTCTTCAAATTCTCCCTGCCTGCGCTGGATGTTTTCAGCACCACCGTGTGCTCTTTTTTCCACAAATCCAGTGACATTCTGTTGACTCTCATTCTTGGCCAATTGTGATCCTCTACCTCTGTCATTCCCTCTGTCCATATGAGGTTCCCTTTTCCTCTCAAATGATTTACTCCTTGCATCACCAGACCTCCGACCTGCTCGTCGGTCACCATCGCCAGTGAATCTTCTCCGCGAGTTCCGGCTATCCGAATAGCTGCCCTGTAAATTCTTGCTCCTGTCCAACTTCACCGACTCCATGATCTTCACGTAGTCAGTGAAGGTGGGGCTGAATGTCAGCTCCTTCTCGATGTGCCGCAGTTCCGACGACCCGGAGACAACCTCGCCAGTAGCCTCAGCACCGGCAGTTCTTGAATCAAGAACCCGGCCTCTCTTCGTCGCCAAGCCCCAGCGCAACGGCAACACCGAGACGCTCCTCCCGGGGACCAAGAATCCGCCAGACGAGCTCGAATTAGGCTGCGAGGTGGGGATAAAACCCATGCAGCCGCCCAAATTGAGCAGCCCCATGCTCGCATTCGGCGCCGCCGCCATTTCCCCCGGCCTGTGGTGCCCCCACTAGAGCATTCTCTGCTCAAAAGATTTCTGCCGAGAATCTTCGCAGGCGAGAATGATGTGTAAAGAATCTGCAGCTCGAGCGGTTGGAAGAGGCGCGTGTACCTGGCTGCGCCTGCCGGCGGCCTGGGTCCGGCGTTATCTCCTCCGACCGCCGCCCCGCCGAGCCTGCTCCGGTGTCTGGCTTCTGAAGTGAGGATTGGATTTTTTTTTCTTGAGAGGGTGAAGTGAGGATTGGATTGGAGGATATTTCAGTAATGGGCTGAATGGGCCGAGGGAGTATAAGAAGCATGGGCTTGGTCAGCCCATCCGTTACAAATCCGGCAGATTTTATTAAAATGAATTTACTCTCGCTCAAAAAATGATTGTAATGTTCCTAAAAAATTATTGTAGTTCTCAATAATAATTGGATTTAAAAAATCCAATGAGGAATTCGCATTAATTAATCACTATATTTTCTGAGAGCCAAAATTGATCAAATTTAGAAAGCCGAATTAGTGATCTGATGTTGGCATGGAAAAAAAGGCAATAGCGCCTCTAAGTATCTTTCCGCGAAGGGGAAAAGTAGAGGCCCTGCAAGTAGCAAGTGTTCACTGTCTACTCTCTTTGGTAAAGAGAAACTTTAAAGAACCTTGCTATACGTACAACCAGATTGCCCAACCCAGGCGTACGACCAGCAGTGTATTAGTAGGCATCCGTTTGATTAATTACGATTACAAATCACGAGGAGATTTCACAATTTCACGGCAACACAAAACGCAGGTTTGACATACCAGACGTGCGCAGAGCATTTTCCAACTTCTGAAAACAACCTCTCAAATCTCAATTTATTGGCATTTCACCTCACCTTCGTTTGTTGGCGTATACAGCTGAGTTCAACAAACTGGACGTAACATGTCATAAATTTGGGTTTAGAAAAGCCTGTAGCTAACATGGCTCAAGTTATATGCAGCAATTGGCGGATACATGTCAAATCAATGGGCAATCGATGGTTGCTCGTCCAACTAATTCGCAATTGACGACTAACCCTTCTGAAACAACAAGATGCCTCTAGACGAACAGCTGACCAAAGTAGCGTATGGACAAGATCCATATAGGATCGTGATCTTACGGGGGTCGCCGTACTTGTCACTTGTCAGGTAGAATTCCACTCCCTCCAGTGTGCAGACAAGCCGAGTATTTCTCTCCGCAGCGGAACGCGGTTTTGGGTAACAGGTGACGGAGGAAAAAGGAGGAGAGAGAAAATAAACGGAGAGAGGCCCGCGACCTAGTGGGGAGGCGGTACAGTGGTGGGGTAGATGCATCGGCAAGCGGCGGTGGCGGCGGGGGGGGGGGCTGAGGCTGTGATGGAGGTGGTGGAGGACGGGGAGCCAGAGGATCAGGAGGAGAGGTGGGCGAGGCTGCTGCCGGAGCTGCTCTCGGAGGTGGTCCGGCGCGTGGAGGCGTCCGGCTGCGAGCGGTGGCCGGCGCGGAAGGACGTCGTCTCTTGCTGGACGTGCGCCCGCCGGCGGAGTCGGGGAAGATCACCTTCCCCTCCTCGCTCAAGCAGGTGAGGACGGACTCTGCTGTTTTAGCTAGGCGACTCTCGCTCGTCTCGATGGATAGGGTGTCTTGGCTACCGATTCGATGCGCGTAGGTGTGGTTCTCTGCGTCATATCTGCGATTTCGAGGAGAGTTCGATTGGAGACTCGATTTTGTTATTAGGTTTGTGATTTGGCGAAACCTAAATGCTGAGATGAGATTCACGCACCAGACTAGGGTGGTTCTGTGGTTCTGAGGGACGAAATGGACAACCACATACATTTGGTCTATCAGTTCTTGCCACAAGGCGTTGAGATTGCTTACTCTTGCAACTTGGAAATACAGGGGGAATGGATATGCAAGCACAATTTTGTTCTAGGAATTAGTCGCTTTGTCCCCTTTTGTAAAGCCTTGGTTGGCTTTGTTACTATGCACCTTTTGGAGCTGATTAAATTTGATTGGTTAGTTATTGGGTGGTTTCAGTGAGGTGAGTTTGTCAAATCATTAACACTGGTAAATGTCTGATATGGCTAGTTTCTCAAGTGTCCGAGGCAGTGATTTGGTTATTTAGCTTCTAGTGAGAGAAATAAACTGATGAGTGTGTTACATGTTTTTTTTTTCCTTATGTGATATCTTCAGCTATTTCATGTGTACAAGACGGATCAATTTGGATATTTAGGACTTTAGTTCCAGAAGTTTCATTGCAGCTCAGTAGCATAGTATATTTCATATGTGAGATCAGCGTGCTCAAATATTTCTCTGTTTTGTCAAAACACAGCCAGGGCCAAGGGAGTCCCCGATGCAATGCTTTATCAAGCGGAATAAGAAGAACTCTACATTCTACCTCTACCTTGGCCTCACAAACTGTAAGAACACAATTTGAACTGTATTTCAAGAGAACAAAACTTATTTTCGAATCTTAGCTAGATCATTGTTTTTTTTTATTCCAATGTTGTTCTTATTTTTTCTAGTAAGTTTGTGTATAGAGTACCACATGATACTCATCAATATATGTTAGCTTTATGTTTTACTGAATGCCTGTATGGCTTTGATTGAATGTGTTACTTTTTTCCCTTGTGTGATGTGTACTTAGATCTTATTCATGTTCAGTCCATACTGTTTGCTTCCTTGCATTCATATATATTGGACTAGCATAATATTCTGACTTCACCGGGCCATGTGATGCATTTTGGTGTAGTGTACCACAATGTACTTAATGTTTTCTGATGGGTTGCCCTTTATCTTAGACATTCCAACTATTTCTTTCTGACACTATGTTTAAGTTCAGGTGTATGCACACGTACACAAGGTCACAAAGAGTAGTCATCTTTTTGCACAGTATGCAACTATGCATAGAATAATTCGTTTGGCAGATTTTATTTTGGCTTCCAATAGCATGCACTGCATGTATTATTCTTCTAGAGGTTTTTGAAGTCCACAATTATTCGAAACCGGGCTCGTTACACCTGAATTCAGATTTTTGTGTTTCTGTAAACCTTCCATCGTGATTGTTAGATCGAAATCATCGAATGAATTCTTCTTTAGCCTTTTCATTATGAAGCATGTGTGATGTTTAATACGGTTGCATCTGACAGCACCTACGGATAAAGGGAAGTTTCTCATGGCTGCTAGAAGATTTAGGCGTGGTCCCCATACTGAGTACATTATATCCCTTGATTCTGAGGACCTGTCACAAGGGAGTCATGCATATATGGGCAAACTGAGGTAATGTTCCATGGAGTTTGCATTAACCTTTAGTGTGCATTCTTGAATTAATTATGCTAACAAATTGGTTGGTGATGTGACATATTTGGATGCGATTAGGTGACAAACGCACTTCATGTATTTAACAAAATGTTTCATTTTAGTGAACACCATGGAATACACAAAACGAATGAACATACTAAACTTTTACCTGTTGATTTACTTTTAGTCTTTGTTTGGCTGCTAAGTCAAGTCTTCAGTGAGTTGCTAGCACAATTCATGGTTCATTAACGGTTTATATACTGATTTTAAGAACAACACCTGCAACCTTTTCACATGATTTGTTCGATACTTTGTCTATGACTTGCAATAGTCACATGCAATGGAATTCATTTGCATACTTATGGTTAATTGCTGAAGTATATCGTGTACCCGTACACTGCTAATGTACTGCAAAAGCTCCTTGCCTATTCTTTTGTTGAATCTTGAAGTCAGCAATCCACTGTCTTAGGTTAGGTTGTCTGACACTTTTCCTTTGTTTGATTCCTCTGTGCAGCATGGATGGTAGATATTCTGTATACCTGTTATGTTTTCATTCTTGTATCAGAACCTCTTTTTCACTTAATGTATCATTTTACTTTTGCACCCTGTGTAGATCTGATTTCTGGGGGACAAATTTCAAAATATATGATAGCAAGCCACCATATGATGGCGCTAAAGCGTCAAGTAGTCGATCTAGTCGACGTTTTGGAAGCAGACGAATTAGCCCCCAAGTATCAGCAGGCAACTATGAAGTTGGACAGGTTTCGTACAAATACAACCTGCTCAAATCCAGAGGTCCAAGGAGAATGTATTGCACACTTGAATGCCCGTCAACCCAGGAGACCTGGGACAGTGCACTTAAGACAAAGTTTAGGAAGCCCACAGGGCCCACAATTTTAAGAAATAAAGCTCCCCGTTGGCATGAGCACTTGCAATGCTGGTGCTTAAACTTTCATGGGCGGGTAACAGTTGCATCTGTCAAGAATTTCCAACTTGTGGCTGGTGCTGACCCAAGTGACCCTACCAACGCTGTGGATGAGGATACCGTTCTGCTTCAGTTTGGTAAGGTTGATGACGATATGTTCACCATGGATTACCGACAACCACTCTCAGCGTTTCAAGCCTTTGCCATCAGCCTCAGCAGCTTTGGTACCAAGCTAGCTTGTGAATAGCAATACTGTTTGACGGGCGTCATGTTGCTTGAATGTCGTTGTGGGTGTGCTTCCTTTGTTGTCGTTGCGGGCCATGTGGCGCTGTAATTTTTTTCCTTTTAGCTTGAATGTCGATGTACTCCTTGTATCATGTTCCTTATATCGTTGAAGGGATGTTATTCCAAGAAGGAAATTGTGTTGTGAACTTTTGCTCAGAACTGAAGCAAAAGCCGGTCCTACTATGTACATAAGTTCATGGTGAAGTGATACTTGTTCCTTAATAAATAGGAGTATCATCTTGTTCTGTTTTTTTTTTTCTTTCTCTCGATAAGGATCTTGTGGTGTTTCAACTTGTGGCTGCTGCTGACCCAAGTGACCCTACCAACGCTGTGGATGAGGATACCGTTCTGCTTCAGTTTGGTAAGGTTGATGACGATATGTTCACCATGGATTACCGACAACCACTCTCAGCGTTTCAAGCCTTTGCCATCAGCCTCAGCAGCTTTGGTACCAAGCTAGCTTGTGAATAGCAATACTGTTTGACGGGCGTCATGTTGCTTGAATGTCGTTGTGGGTGTGCTTCCTTTGTTGTCGTTGCGGGCCATGTGGCGCTGTAATTTTTTTCCTTTTAGCTTGAATGTCGATGTACTCCTTGTATCATGTTCCTTATATCGTTGAAGGGATGTTATTCCAAGAAGGAAATTGTGTTGTGAACTTTTGCTCAGAACTGAAGCAAAAGCCGGTCCTACTATGTACATAAGTTCATGGTGAAGTGATACTTGTTCCTTAATAAATAGGAGTATCATCTTGTTCTGTTTTTTTTTTTCTTTCTCTCGATAAGGATCTTGTGGTGTTTACGGGATGCTGCCACTACCTGTCCGTTTCAGCTGCTGCCTGGACTCTGAATATTCCTAGTCAAGTCAATTTGTCTGCTGCGCTTCTAGAGGTCAGAAGTCCAGCATGCATGCTTTGGAACGGCACCCGTTTTTTCCAATTTTCCATAGAAGATGAGCGTGACAAGTGACAACGAACTGACATACTTTTCCGAACCCCATGACATTCAAGCCCATCACGCCAAGGATTTAATTGTCGACAAACTAGAGACGTGGCATAAGATTCAGGAACGACACCATGCATCATTGTCATCAACAAGAACATGCTTCGTCGGATCATCACGACTCATCAGGGGAGTGCGAATCGAGCTATGCGTAGGTGGCGTCCGTGCTGCTGCTGGCTTTCCCGACCTCCGCCTCCAGCGTCTCCATCTGCTGCTCCAGCTGCCTCAGCCTCTGGTGCATTCTGTCCAGCCTCCGCCGCGCCGCCTCATCTGCCAAAACGACGTAGCCAAAACTGAAATCAAATAACCTTCGTTGTTCGGCGGCTTACTCATCTCGCATGCGAACACTCTACGAGCTCCGCCGATGATCATCGAGTTGTCATGGAACTATGCACTCGATCGGCGACTACCCATCGGTCAGTGTGGTATGTACCTAGCTCTGCGACGAACGGGGAGACGGTGACCTGCCCGTTGTCTGTGACGATGGTGGTGGTGCCTGCGACGCTGGCGCCGCCCTCCGTGCGGGGCCGAAGCGACGTGCCTCCTCTCGTCGTCCTCCCAAGCATGGCTCGCGCTGTCGATCACCACCCAGCTGCTGCTCGTCTCGTCTTGTGCTTCGATTCTCCAAATGGAGTACACAAGCGCGCACAGTGTTCGTAGTGGCCTCCCGTGAGTTTGGCGCACACAGCCGTGACGCGCGCTTTATATGCTCGCGACTGAGAGGCGGGAGACTTGGAGGAGGGGTTGGACACTTGACCGGAGCCGGAGCGCGCGGATCTCGGGAGCTGCAGGGGTTGCCTTGCCCGAGAGGATATCGATCGAGCTCGGTTCGTGAGTGGTCACATGCATGCTGGGTCAAGAGTCCGATCGACGCGGCCGGCGACTTGGACCCCGCGGCCAGCACAAGCTACGACGACCGTGGAAGGATCGAAGGTTCCTTGTGACGAGAGGCGATAACAAACCGTTACTGCACAGAAGGTTTCCCAGCTGCGCTCCCGTTTCCAGACCGTACGTCGACAATTACTCAGATCATCGTCCCATGAATCAGAATCAGCAGTGACCTGATCATATGATCACAAAGCTCGGATCGCAGATTTGGTGAATTGTCAGCGGCATTTATAGTTGGGATCTGGGGACTAGGTAGGGGATCTGAGACTGGGATGGCGGTGCCATGTCCCCCAGTCTTGAGCCGAGAGGTGGCTGTGCATCGTACCTGGCCTCTGGTCTAGATGCCCCGTTGCGTCATTGCATGCGCACAGCTCCTTGTGATGATCTTGCATTGTGTTGACCCTAGAGATTATACTTTGGTGGTGACAATGCCAAGTGAAGCGATCTTTTCTGCGCGGGCGTTGTTCTCTGCCGGTTACGTAGGCCGGTTTTTAAAAAGCAGGAGACATGGGTACCGGCCTAAACCAGGAAGCCAGAGGCACATAACGAAAGCTTCAGTTTTAGGGACAGCGTGATGCTGAAATTTGGCTACACCGCTTACCATTTCATGGATTTGTAACTGTTAGTTACTAGAAGTATTGGCCTGTGATATGACCGCGCACTCTTGATAGAAAATCAGTTCCGAAAGAAAAATGGGAAATGTAAAACAGCAAGGTCCCACGAATGAGAAGCACTGACCGTTATGCATCCTATGAGATAATCTGGAGAATGTAAGGATTTGTTCCTCGCTAAAGAAAAATGTGGGGATTTGTTACACGCTCGCTCGCGTGGAGTCTCTTGTAAACGCACTGATATATGTGCTACCTGGACCATACTGGGCCGCAAGCCCAAGACAAGGAAGGAAAGCTTAACTGTAGTGGGCCCAAGACCTCGGGCACGACGGACGGAGCCGCCACCCTGAAGGCCTGAACCGAACTGACGGCAGCGGTCCAGTTGGCCCAGCAACTCCGTGCTCGGGGCTTCCGTACCGTCCCATCGCCGGCTCGCCGCTGATTTCTGAATCTTGGCGACAACGCCTGTCCGACGTGCTCCGGACAATCACGGCCATCGCACGGGCCGTCGCTGGCCAACGCGCCACAGCCGAGTTGCCGGCCGCGCTTCGCGGTGGCGTTACGTAGGAGTACAGTAGTACGTGCCACATGCCCGCCGCAGCAGCCGGCCGCTTCCGGGCCGGGACACGCGCGAGCGAGGCGCCGGCCGGCCGTCCCATCCATCGTGCGCACAGGCATGGCTGTCGTCGCACGGTCGAGTCGAGACGAGGACGCCTTGTTGTCGTCGCCAGCTTCGCGGCGCGCGATCGATCGAGGCCCCCAGCGGGCGTGCCACACGACGACGTTGGCAGCCAGTTGTCGCTTGGGTGGTAGTACTACCGCGCCAATGCAAGCGCCGACGATGATGCCCCCGTGTTACTATGCTGGATCCTGATGCCAGCTTGGAGTTTGTTGTCAGAAATATCCATGGGGTGACACTGCTTAATTAATCTCGTCTGTTTAGCCTTCTACATGCTCTGCTTCCCCATCTCTAAGACATGAGCTGACAGTAGAACACGCGGGCACACCAGCTAAGCCAACGAACAGACTCGGCCCAGGATGCGCGGCGGTGCCAATCGACGTGTACTGTCCGCTCAATGTTCTTTTGCTGCTAACACAACACGGGATACACGGCACACCTCACACATGGCTCAACCAGTGGCTAGTAGTTCAATTAATTAAGAGCGCGGGGCATCACGATCAAGATCACGGTCCACTGTTTGCAGCACAAGTGACAGGGCCAACCGCGCGCAACGGGAGCATGCGTGCACCGTGGCGTCCCTGGCCGGACGGAACGGATCATGCCAGCTTAAACACGGTGTCTCCCATCACGATAGTCACGAGGGGCCTATGATGATTTGCTCGACATCGCGATCCCATGATTGAACTCGCTGCACATTAAAGCACCCCCCCCCCCCCCCCCCCCCCATACCGGGGG
>LAPY01000007.1:80916-91678 GCA_000970635.1 Eragrostis tef
TCCGCCCTGATCCTGACCATTTCGGCTAGAAGCAGCTGCCGAAGTGAAGTCTTTGGAATTCCGAACTGTACCATAGTTAATGTCTGTCATGTCGTTGTGCCCGCCACCGTGAGGGTTCTGTTTGTTTGTTGGAGGTTTTACTGTTGTTGCTCAATTTAGGTGAACGTGAGGTTCGATCTAGATCACAGAGTGTATGGCGTCATGTTCGTAGATGGTTCACTTCACTTTTTAAGTTGCCTTAAAATTGCTATTCCTTTTGACAAGATGAACAGTGCTCGCTGCACCTAAAAATGTACTACTACGATAAGACTAAACAGTGACTGGCACGAATTTTGGACAAATCTTCTATTCTTGCAACTGCTTTTGAGCTGGAATTTTGGGGTGAGCATGTAGAGGCCACATGACAAAGTGTGATGTGGAGTATCTAACTGACAGCAGGATGCACATCAGCTGACATATAAAGCATGGCATCCACTTTTGTGTACTTGCCAATCCTTATTTCTGATCAGTAATCAGCTCTAATCGATGATAAAAAGTGCCTCTATCATAGGAATGCTCACGCACTTCACATGTTCTTATGCGTTTCAGTTAGATGTTCCTATCAAGTGTCTAGCGGGTTTTGCGAAAAAAAGTTACAATCCGCTGAATAGAGTTTTGCGATTCAAGTATTGCTTTACATTCAAACAAACTGTACGACTGTTAAACTTAATGTGTCTGCCATCATTAGGTTCAGCAGTGAACACATTAGAATTTTCCTAATGTCAATCGACTCAATCAGGAAGAAAAGCATATATATTTTATAGTTGAAATTTCTTTGTTTTTGTTGTGTGATTGCCTGTGAATCACTTATTGCTATGAAGAGGATGGAAGATTAACAGAAATTGTTGGGTTATGACCAGAGCTTTTGACTATACAAAACCTCCTAAAGAAGTTAGCCGGTTAGGAGAAGTGTGCCAGAGTTGTTTCTTTTTCCGAGTTTTATGTTAACGTCGTCCTTTTGCACAGATATGAACTGAATTGATTGGTGGCCCTATCGAACATAAAGATGGTGTGCATGGGTTGGGATTGAGGAACTTTATTATCTGAAAAATGGATGAAACACCAACTAGTTCAGGGCAATCTGAAGCTACTTCATGTGAAACTAATTGGTGGCCACCAGACTTTTTGGAAAAAGTAGAGTCTGCTTCGATATCAAGGAAACAGGAAGGTTTGGGGACCGTAAGGTCCTCATCCTGGAAGGCTTCTCAGTTATTGTGGTCAACAGGGACTTATTCAGGATTGATTCCAAATGGTTTCTATTCAATCATTCCGGTGAGAATTACTATCTAGATGTATCTTTTGTTCTCTGGAGGCATTTGGAAAACCATTCTAGACTATTCTGCACCTGTGATAGGGATTTACAGCTAAACATCTGCAAAATCATTCCAAACACTTCTCTTGATCAGTGCCTTTATTCAGTAGAAAAAACGTCTACACATTAGGGCTCAAGGAAACAAAATAATTTAACCTCAGATTTCAGCGAATGTTTTGCTATTTCTCTTTACATTTTTTAAATGTTAGTGAATAGTCTTTTTTTGTTTAATTTTCATGGACTTGGCATTTTTTTAATGGTTGAGTTGTTGACTGTGGTTAGTTCACACAGGATAAAAAGCTGAAGGAGAGTTTTCCAACAATACCATCCTTAGATGACCTTCAAACTCTTGAAGCAGATGGGCTTAAGGCTGACATAATTATTGTGGACACTGAGAGGGATAAGAAGATTTTTATGTTGAAGCAGCTTAGTTCTGCACTTGTCAAAGGATTAAATTCTAGCCCGGCTTTAGTTATAAAGAAAATTGCAGGTTTGGTAAGTTTTAATAGTGTGTGAATGGATATAGTTTTCTTTCTTGCGGTGTGCAATTTCTTTTTAGGATCTCAGTTTCGTAATCATCAAGTAATTGCTATCATGTAATCTTTGGGGCATCTCTGACTTGGCACATGACATTTAGATCTAAGACTGATGTGTGTTTAAAGTTTTTGCATTGGCCAGTTCTCGGCACCACTACTTAAATTTTGGGTACATGCCAGTGAAAATGGCTTAAGTGTTGGAACTTTGAAATTTGTTGCAAATTTTGTTTTGACTTTTTTGCAGGTCTTGATCTGATATTTATGAACGTTGTATGTTTCCATATGTTGCCACATCCAGTTTCGCATCATTTGCAAAACACCATTGGGATCAGAATTTCCAACGCTTAGCCGTTTTCACCAGATATTTCCACATTTTAATGAGTCCTTGCTTTAATCACATCCCTGCTGAAAGATGTTAGAATTAGTCATATGTGTCACTTATGCTATTATTCCTGTAATAGGTTTTTGACTGTTTCAAGCGACAAAATCCTGATGCAAGTCCAGCAAGAGGTTCAACCGAAGATAACCATTTCTTTGGAAATAGAGGACCACAACTTCTAGGGCAGATAAAGCATGGGTCGTGCCGACCTCGAGCTATTCTTTTTAAAGTTCTCGCAGATGCCGTGGGCCTTGAGAGTAAACTTGTCGTGGTATGTTTACACTTCCATTTTTTATTGCATATTTCAAAAGCTTCACTAACATATGGTATCATATGTTATTTGTGATAAAATCTAGGTTCAAAATACTTAATGCATGTCTTTCACAGGGTCTACCTGATGATGGAGCTGTTGGGTTTGTGGACTCTTACAAGCATATGTCTGTGGTAGTTTCACTGAACTCTATGGAGCTGCTAGTTGATCTTATGCGATTTCCAGGCCAGCTGATCCCCTTTTCAGCGAAGGCTATTTTTATATCACATATCTCGGCTGCGGGTGAGAGTGACTCAGCTGAAAACGACTCTTGTGATTCTCCCCTTGAGCCCAATAGCCCACTGTATGGACTATCTGATAAAGTTGAAGCTGATGGGTATGCCTATGCATTAAATTTCTCCTCTTATCTTATGTTATCACTTTGACAAACCAGCTGGTAGGGAGATGGCTTCTCTATGTTTTCCCGTACTGTGTAATATATATGTTCTTGTTCATTCGGGTATTTACTTGTTGTACATACATTGCATGTAACTCTGCTGGCTCTTTGTGATATTTAATTGCTGTTGAGTGTTTCACACATTTTAGTAACTTAGGATTATTCAAGAGACAAATAGCCGGAACTTGGGATAGGTTGTATTGAATGGATATTGTCGTCATGGCTCACATCATTGGGTATGCTAGTAGTGTCTGTTGCACATTTTTCAAGGGAAATTCTAAAAGAAATAATGTTAGAAGATAGGATAACATTGAGAACTATTCTTGCAAAATCTTGGCAATAAAAAGTGTAACTTTCAGGTATTGAGCCTTAGGCTTTTTTACACTAGTTTTGGTGGTTGGTAGGAGCATTATTGAACTGCGTCTTCACAGTCGCACAACGCTGAGATATGTTACTGTCATGAGTGGAGCTGTATATAATATGTGAACATGTTAGGCGACAAGATAATAGGAAGCAATGCCAAGTTGCCACCCACGGATATTTTAATGAAGAAGTTGTGGCTAGAGATTAGACCAAAAAATACCGGTGACATATCTCAAATGACTACCAATCATTTCAACTTGCAATACTTCAGCTTTGGTTAGAGTTTTGATTGTGAGCAAAATGAAAACATTCTGTCTGTTATCTCAGTGCAGAATTGAATCGTCATCTAATCTATCTGGGCGATCATTGCGTAATATGATGTTGAGATCAAGAACGTTTTCAGAGGGAAAATTAAGGTAACACCTAATGATGATTTCACAGATAGTTTATTAAAAATTTATTTGTTTACGACTTTATCGTGGGGAGAAAATAGTGATTGGAGAAATAATATGCAATTGGTACTTGTCAATCTTTTGAACTCTCTTATGCATTGTATTTGCTAAGAAATTGTCCATTCTTTAAACCAGCACGTCATGTAGCGAACCAAACATAGCAAATGCCTTCTGGAGGCGCAGCCAGAGAAGAGGAGTTGCTGAGGAACCCCGTGGTGCAAGTTCAAGGTTTGCACGTAGCTGTATCATGAATTGCTTTTTTTTTTTGACATAAAAGTATCATGAATTGCTGTAGTTCATATTTTTTATCTTTCATATTGTTTATATTTTTTCTTTAAAGCATTTGTCGCTGTGAACTACTGGATATGGTAATGGAATGTTGCACGTGCTTTCTAGATGTTTTGCTTTATTATGTGCTTCAATTTTTAATGTTTAGTTGGTCAGAAAGTGTAATTATATGACTTATGAAAATCATCACTATATCATCAAACCTATCGTTATACTCCTGGAACGAAAAACTATTGGCATTTTAGAACTTTTGCCGTCCAACTGTTTGAACTTTGCCCTATGCTGTATTGACAGTCACAGGCAGGCCAGTCTTGAAAAAATACTTCTATAATAAGTATGACAATTGGGTTTTAAACAATCAGTGTTCTCATGATATTTTTCTTTCCATTTTCCTTTCCCTTGGGTAGTCCCGAGCATCCTTTGATGAGAGCAAGAGGAAGATCCATACTTGGTGGCGAGAAGCAATCATTTCGAGAATATGCAGAAAATGCAGTTGCATCAAGGTATGCCTATTCTTTTTTTTTTGTCATCCCTAATAGTGTAATACGTTGTAAATTTAGTCAGCTTGCCAGCCTAGTGTCATAAGTTCCAATCTTGGCTCCTTGAATCTTCTTATACTCATTTAATTCCTAAGTAGTGTTGACCATATTTTAGCTTTGTGGTCTTGACCGGTATAATTTGTTTCAAAGTGGATCTGGTGCTCTTTCCGATTAATTTATGAATTGTTCTCAGTAATGGAAATTTCATAATTGAAGCCTTGTATTCTGAGCTCTTATGGCTCACGAGGGTTGGTGTCTGGTTTTCAACCAAGTACATGATGGTGGGTCTTCTCTTGTTGGAGAGCCATTTTAGTTCGTTGGCTGGAATCTGATGAAAGTCGGGAGCCATGCGAAGCAGAAATCATATTTCTTGCTGGCAAGAATTCAATAAACTCGTATAATCCATCTCGTAGTGTAATCTGTTGGAAGTACAGAGCCATGCGAAGCACGGAAGCAGTAGTCATATTTCTTGCTAGCAATAATTCAAGAAATTCATATATCCATTTAGTAGTTTATATGAAAACAGAAAAAATCTAGTATGTTTAATGTTAGAAACTTAGAATGGTCTGAAATGCTCTAAGTGTGGTGTATTTCGAACAGTTAGGAGAAGACTGAATATGCTAAAGTGACAGCTTCACAATTGTAAAACCAGTTGGCTTTCAGTGGTTAATGTAATGAAGTTTGAACCTTGACTACATTTAGAATCTTTCATGTTTCAGTTAACTTCTTTAAGACGCATCAGCAGATATTGATAGATAAAATATTTTGGTCTGTTTCTTTCAACCTTTTCTAAACTATTAATGCACGCTAAGAAAGTCATAGCAAGAAGCTCGTTCTTTTGTGGCCAGCATTCATGAGATGGATGACTGCCTTTCTCCTGATATGTGAGAATGTTTCACGCTCTAGAAAGTATGTAAACCTCCAGTATTACCTACATAGCCAATCAAAGAAAACTAATTGCTTGAATTATTGAACTGCTGAACACAGTTACGCAGTTTGCAGTAAAAATGTCCATGAAAAGATTTGGTTTTTGTTTTATGACTTGGCCAGTTACAGAGGTGCTAGTTTACTCTTATCTAGTATAGTTTTCCTTTGTGAAACTTTTCATATGACAGCAGCAGTATTAACAAGGAATAGCAACACCAGAGTCTTTATAAATGTGATCAATACTTTGATTAGTAAATCTCTTCTGAACGAACCATTGTATGCTCTTGTAGATCAGATGGTCTTGGCGGCAGTTCAACACCAAACACTCGAAGATTAAGACGAAGAAGCATTAGTATCACACCAGAGATTGGTGATGACATTGTGAGGTAATTCTAGTTTTCAGAAATTAGTTACTGAAGTGTACGTGTTGCTTTCACTCAATTTATACCAATGGCCAGAGCATGTTTGCTCATGACTGCACTTAGATTATAGAATACTGGATATCATCATTGGTCATCGTGTCAGCCTTGGTTTATTTGTACAGAGCCATGAAGACAGTCTGGATATCCTTAACTTTAAGGCAATGGCTAGATATCCTTATTGAGCATGAGCCTTTTCTAATCTTAAACTCCTTAACAGGGCAGTTCGGGCTATGAACGAAACACTAAAGCAAAATCGCCTCCAAAGGGATCATGTCGAAGGTTCATGCTCATATGTTACGGAGGACCAAAACAGTGTGAATGACTGCCCTAATAATGTACATTCCTACAAGATCAATTGTTTTTGTCTTCATTTTTGTAATTGTTCTTTGAATTTCTTTAGTTTTTGGCTCAAATGATTTTATTTCATTGTTAGGATGATGCATCTCCAAGGGGTGTTGCTACCAACAATGGCTCGAGAAACAGAATTGGTTCAAGTCAGAAGGCCGTTTCATTACCTTCTTCACCTCATGAATATAGGGTCCAAATTACCGAGAAAAGTGATTATATTAGTAAAGAGAAGCTAGCATTGGCGTGGAACAAGGTTTTGCAGACCTCCTCATTTCTTAATAAGCCTTTATTGCCTTTTGAAGAATGGAACATTGATTTCTCCGAGATAACAATTGGTACACGGGTTGGAATAGGCAAGTAATCTTGAACTTCCTCTGATGAAATTACTGAAGTCTACTGTGTACTTCTTGGACAGATGCTCGTTAGTTGCACTCTCAGATTCCTTATACATCTAAGTTTGTGTTTTGCACCACTGTCAAAAGTGTTTACTGTTTTTGTTATGCTGTTCTACGATGCTACCTTTTCAATATGCTCTTACAGTTGACAGATAATAAAGACACCATATGAACTTACCTAGGAATGTCCCTACTCATAACCTTGTATCGAGTGACTCCGATCAAACGAATTCAGTCTTCCCTAATCTAGTCTCGACTCTCGATGTTGTTATTTGTCTCTTAACTCTTTAACCTCATATGAGCTATCTACTAGACAAAAAAACTAGCTGATTTAAACCAGTTATAAATCTGATATTACAAATCTGTACAGTTATTTACTTTCATAGAATTTCGTGAACTCCTGCAATAAGGCTCAAAGTATTGCTGTCTGACAAAGACATGTACAAATATCAGCCTTCACATGGTTAACAATATTGGGGCCATACCTCCTTTCCAGTTCACAGACAAATCAAGGATCACATTTTACATTGACAGGGGCTTACATTAATTTTAGATAAATGCAATACAGTTACTTCCTCCGCCCCATGTTACTTGGCATCCTAACACCCATCTAGTTTTCTCAATTTACTTGTCATCCTCGCATCCCAATGCACTTTTCTCTCCTTCCAATACATCTCTATCTCTATCTCCGTGCCTAGCGCTAAAACGATAAATAATTCATGATGGAGGGAGTACATGAATTATTTATCATTTGACTTATTCCGTATTGCATTCTTCTCCCTTCATTTTGGTCTTGGCCTCTCGTTTTTCCTTTTTGGTTTTCTCTTGCATTTCTTTTGTCCCGTTTAGCGCCTAAGAAGCTAAACTTTCTTGAAATGATTTTCCAGGATTCTTCGGAGAGGTTTTCCGTGGTATATGGAATGGAACCGATGTTGCCATCAAAGTGTTTCTAGAACAGGATCTAACAACTGAAAACATGGAAGATTTTTGCAATGAGATATACATCTTGAGGTACCAGAAGAGCTCTTGATTTATTTGTTGTAACATCCTTCTTCATTGATTTACACTAACTTCATTGATTTCTCTCTTTCCTTTCAGCCGGCTTCGACATCCAAATGGTAATACTTCATGTTAACTGATATGAACTACAATGTTCTGGATACAATTCAATTACTTCATAGCAACTGGCATACGTCTCTTACGAGGAATAATGGTATTCTAACCATTTTTTTCCCATTCTATTCTGTAGTTATATTGTTTCTTGGTGCATGCATTACCCCTCCACACTTGTCGATGGTAACCGAATATATGGAAATGGGATCGTTGTACTATCTCATCCATATGAGTGGACAAAAAAAGAAGCTCAGTTGGCGTAGGAGGTTGAAAATTATACGTGATATATGCAGGTTCGATCTTCTTTTGTCATGAAATATTATGTTTGATACAACTTTCTTTCTGTCCTTTATCATTGATTGCTTATCTGAAAGAAATTATGTTTGTTCAAAAGGGGTTTGATGTGCATACACCGCATGAAGATAGTTCACAGGGATCTGAAAAGCGCAAATTGCCTGTTGAACAAACATTGGACTGTCAAGATATGTGACTTTGGTCTTTCTCGAGTGATGGCTGAAAGTCCTATGACGGATAACTCCTCTGCTGGTACCCCGGAATGGATGGCCCCTGAGCTTATAAGGAATGAACCTTTCACAGAGAAATGCGATATATTCAGCCTTGGTGTTATCATGTGGGAGCTTTGCACATTGAGTCGCCCATGGGAAGGCATTTCCCCAGTTCAAGTAAGCATCTACTCACTTTCTTGGTGAACAGTTGCATTACAAATTCATTTTCCAAATATATTGTATTTTTCCTGATCTCTCCCTTAATTGATTGTTAATCCTCTAGGACAGCTCAACAGCTTGAGCCACTCATTAAATGCATAAGTGATGCGTTCGTGTTCGTTGATGCTCTTGGTAACTACAAATGATAGTGAGGGAAGCTGTTGACTGATACATATTGGATTGTACAATTGTAGGTGGTGTATGCTGTTGCTAATGAAGGGTCACGGCTCGAGATTCCTGAAGGACCTCTTGGCAAGTTAATTGGCTCACTTTCTTGTTGAAGTTGCATTACAAATTCATTTCCCAAATATGGTGCTTTCTGATCTCTCCCGAAATTGATTGTTAATCCTCTGGGGCAGCTCAACTCGAGCCACTCATTAAATGCATGTGTGATGCATTCTTGTTCATTGATGCTCTTGATAACTTCAAATGATAGTGAGGGAAGCTGTTGACTGATACATATTGGATTGTACAATTGTAGGTGGTGTATGCTGTTGCTAATGAAGGGTCACGGCTCGAGATTCCTGAAGGACCGCTTGGCAAGTTAATCGCAGGTAATATAATTTACTAAGCTAGAGACACGTTGTGGTTTTTCAGTGATTTCTATGGAGATGGATAATTAGAAGTTTGCCCTCATCCCAAAAAATTTAGAGATCAACTAGAATTCTCTACTCACGTTGGGTTTATTAGCTTCTGTTCTGCTCTTCAATTTTTGCTTAGCAAACTATTGTTTTGTTTCTGCTTTGCTGCAGATTGCTGGGCAGAGCCTGAAAATCGGCCGAGCTGCCAGGAGATCTTAACCCGCTTGCTGGACTGCGAATACGCTATCAGCTGAGATAGAAGCAGTTCTGCTCAAGTAGCTTGGTCCCTAGCAACGTTTCTTGTATAAAACCTGTATAAATTAGACTGTTGATTATATATCGGCCATGTCACACATATTGAAGTCTTGTATTGCTGCTGTATGACGGCGACCCTTTTCTCTCAAATTGTAAAAAAAAAAAATCTCTGTTTATAGAAAAGACATGGTAGGCCAAGAGAAAACGTGCCTTGCAACACACAGCAAGTAGTTGATGTTCCTATTCCGGACTCAGATATAGCCGCATGTCCTTCGATCGACCTCTTATGGTTGTTTCAAAGAATGTAATTCTGAGCACTCTGCTGAAAATGACTAGTGGTAGAGGTTATTTTTTGGATGAGCTATGGAGTGTGTAATATCTGATCATCTTCTCACGTCAATCCTCTTGTTAGATGGCATCACCGGTGCGCATGCTTGTTGTTAGGGCCTTCCCTTATAACCATGCGCCTATGTAATGAGTTCACGGCTTCTCAAAGAACAGATCCTGGTCTCAATCAGGGCGAGCGGAAATAATGTTCCTCTGACCCGTGTGAGCAGCAGGGACGGAGCCACCCAGGGGCATGCCGAGCGTGATGCTCCGGTTGGATCGGAGAAAACCAGGGGCTCGCCTTTGTTTAGTCGGCGTTCCGCATAGGTTCCCAGCCTCGAGCCCTTGGCTGCCTAGCGAATTGGACCGAAATTACCATTTCTTTTCCTTTCAGAAAAAAAGTTACCATTCATTTTTCTTTTTGGAGATTGAAACGCACATAACTTCCATGACCGTCATATCAACCAAACCATTTATCTCCTTACGTTTAAGAAGGACATCCAACCAAACACTAGAAAAATTGGAAGAAATTAGATTGGTGACCATTTGAATCCAACTCGCAAGTGGAAAGTTCAAAAATGGAACGACTGGGTGTACCCAGGAGGCCAGGAGTGAGGTCGAGATTTCCCAGCCAAAAAAGGAAGCCCTTGTGATCTTTTCAAGGTCTGACTGGTTGGCATGGCAGGGCTCAGTCTTCTAGTGATCCCGGTACATTGCTCCCGGAGAACGTCTGGAGTCAGTTGGTCACCGTACGTCTTGTTCTTTCACAATTTCATGTCGCATCCCCAATTTGTCGAGTCGGCTCTTTATCGCCATGCTTGTGCATTCTACTACTCCCCGAGGTGGCGTGGTCAACGACCTGCAGCAAGCAGGCCGCCGCCGCCGTGCGACGCGCTCCTCCCCGGGAAACCCGCTCGGCGCACCAAAAAGATCGGCAGAAACAAAGCAGGCGCAGCAACAGCCGCCGCGCCCATCCCTTTCGGCGCGGGCGGCCCGGACGAAACGCACGCCGACCGAACGGCGGCCAGCCAGCCGAGCCGAGCCGGATCCCGAT
>LAPY01000007.1:122308-134451 GCA_000970635.1 Eragrostis tef
AGCCGCGGCCCGCGCCAACGGCGGCGCTGACCTCGCCGTCTTCGAGCAGTTCGAGAGGATGGTGCGTCGCCTTCTCGTTTCCCCGGATGCATTGCTGCCGCCGTTGCCGCTTGTACTTGCTGATTTAGTTGCGTTGCCAACTCGCCGGGGAGAATTCCGTAATTTTTTATGGTTCCATGCTTTTGGTTGGCAGGAGAGGAAGGTGGAGCTGCGAAACGGAGCCATGGAGGATGGGGCGCCGGAAGGCCATACAGTACAAACAGTATTTTGACTACAATTTTCTTTTGCCATCCGAGTTAGTGAAATGACGCTCTAAAAATAGCTAGTTTCTGTCTGTTGCTCTGTACGTTTATTAGAAATCAGGCAGGCAATGGTGAAATTTACTTGAGATTGTAGTATCTGATTATTTTGGATGTCAGCTAAGATGGGGTTGAAAGGCTGTACCCTATTTCAGTTATTTAAATCCAGAAGCTTACGGGTTTCTAGTAGGTGGGAGGTGCTTATAGCTGTATGCTTTGCATGTTGAACAGTATTTCCCCTGTGACTTGCATGAGGAAAATCTTATGGTTTTGGATGTTTGGTGCCGCCGATGGAATCTTCTCTCTGATTTTGGACTTCACACAGCAAGAAGGACTAATTGTTCTGTTCCTTCTACGCTGCTAATGGATAAATAATTATTTGGAAATGGTTGCAGCTAAGAAAGTTCGCCTAACATCATCAATTAAAAACAGGAGGAAGAAGTTGTGTTTTATACCAAAACAGTACCTACCTTATTTGCCACCTGCAAAATTGTTTTCTTTTTTTTGGTTAATTTATGCACGATTGTGCTGTTCTGACTGGAGACTAAACTTTCCATACCTATGTCTTTCACTTTTCATACATTTATTTTTTTTCCTTTCGAGATTACAATGATATATTACATTATGTGATAAAACTGCAGACAGAAATCCCTACTTCCTTCTTTTGAATCTGCAGAAATGCGCAACTTAGCTGAGACATTGTTGAGGTAATATATGCTCCAGAGATTATTGATGTGGTAGTGGTACTGTAATATATTTTGACCGTTATTACAATTGCCTTTGAATCTTTGTCCAACGCCTACAGGGATATAATTCGTGGTAGTCCAGATGTCAAATGGGAAAGCATAAAAGGTTTGGAGAATGCGAAGCGTCTTCTCAAAGAAGCAGTTGTCATGCCCATTAAATATCCCAAGTACGCTTGCTTGCTCAATAAAAGAATTAGTCTGTTATGTGTTATGCCTTGCAGTACCAAGTTGATGCTTTTCTTTCCTTGGAATTTTCTTTAAAAAACTTGCAGCAAACGTAAACAAACGCATAAGTTCTATTGACTTATTGTATGCTTATCTTAGAAGTATGTTCCATCATTGTTTTTGTGCATGGCATTTTACATTGCAATGAAAATTCTATCAACTTAAAAGGTCAATTTAGTCAAACAAAGTACTGTATTTGGGTAATCGGCATAGGTCATGAAGCCATATCACATCTTGTCTACTTTGTAGTTCAATTACTGCCAATTAATAGCAAATAAGGATGATGTGAAGCATATTTTCATCTCTTTTGAAGTAATTGCTGACACAGCCCAACAATAAACTCCACTCAAACTCTAACTGATTTTGAAAGGATTCGGTTATTGTCATGAAGGACATTGCCTTTCATATCAAAGGTATAGGAAAACTATGCACTTTGATAAGGTTTTCTTTGGTGCGTGTGACTTTTCTCATTCATTTTTGTTTGATGTATTCTTCTCTTATTGATCAGACTCAACTGATGTCATATAAATTAGCTCATATACTGATGCTAGTGAAACATTGTTTGTGTTCTAACTTATGTTTCAATCTTAGGTACTTCACAGGTTTGCTATCACCTTGGAAAGGAATCTTACTTTTTGGTCCACCAGGAACAGGAAAGGTTTGCACTTTACATACATACTTTCATTTTTATTTTATTCATCTGTATAAGCTAATCTGTATGCTTTTCATCTTTGTATTTAGCTGTTATGCCAGTAATGTTTATTTTGATCAAAAGGTCCCATGATACCAGTTATCTCCTCTCTTTTTTTTTTCTTTTTGCCTCCAAAAGAAAAATATTCCCTGGTTATCATGGGACTGTAATAGTTGAGTAAGAAATCCAAAACTTTTATATGGTAAATGATAAATTTCAATAAAAACCGAGAGACCATGTAACGTAGAGTCAAGCTTCCCCTTCTCTTGCTGAACAATATGAAACTACTTTGCTACTAAACATATTACCTTAAATAATGTGTGGTTGGTCTGTTCCTTTGCTTGGTGTTTCTCATGCCACTCATTAACATTAATTGCTTCTATACTGTTTTGTCAGTGTTGTTTCTTTCATTGCATCTATAGTATTGCTGGTGTGTCATTTGTTAACTGTGATACTATATCCCCTCTTACAATTGCTTGTCATCATAAAGTGCGATCGTTACAATCTTGATTAATTTAATTTCAGACAATGCTAGCGAAAGCTGTGGCTACTGAATGCAAAACTACCTTTTTCAATATTTCGGCTTCATCAATAGTGAGCAAATGGCGAGGTACATCATTGTATTTTTCTTGTTTCATGACATTTAGTTTAAACAAGCTCACGAATCATGCACTGATTCCTCTGGTCCATGGTGGTGATGTGTATCAGTTCTTGTGGTTCCATTATCGCATTTTCTTTTAAAAGTCGCCTTTATTTGATTTGTATTTCATGTCAGAGATCTGTATCAGTTGATGCTGCTTTGTTATCCTATATTCTTACACAAATGGCAAGCTAACTGTAATTAGTGTATTAAATATGATCTTACAATATGCGTCATAACCTTCATAATAAAGTTTTGCGTTACAGAATTGACTGTATCCAGTTACCTCAATCTGGGTCAAATTTGGCACATACACAATCTTCATATGTCTGGATACAACTGACTTGGGTCAAATATGGCCAAGCTGCCTTCATGGCAGAACACAGTATAATGGGTGTCCATCTAGTGACTACACATCATACAATTTTCTTCAGAGAAGTATTTGGGTTCTCTCATATTTATCAGTTATGGAATTATCACTTCCCTCCATTTTCGTCCATCAACATGGTTGAAAAGACCACCTACAGCTTAAGATATTATGCTTCTTATTGTAAGGAAATACCAGTTAATCAATCTTTGGCTGCCTCTAGATTGAACTTATAGCCCTCAATGCACATAGCCTTAAGTTTCATGGATTCTTTTCCGCTTCCACGTACATAAACTTTCGGCTTTTCTAATAGTTGGAATGATGCAGGTGACTCTGAAAAACTAGTTAAAGTTTTATTTGAGCTTGCAAGGCATCATGCACCATCTACCATTTTTCTTGATGAAATTGATGCTATTATTAGTCAACGCGGTGAAGCTCGTAGTGAACATGAAGCCAGTCGGAGATTGAAAACTGAGCTATTAATACAGGTAACCTTGCCTTTCAAATTGTAACTTGATGAAGATGTATATCTGGAAAATCAAGTCACCAAACTTCAAACCCGTTAAGTTCTGAGAGCTTCTATAATCTTTCAATAGTTGACATTTTGAAATATCTTTGGCCAGCTGTCTTACTTCATTTTTTGAGTTGTGTTTAAATTGTTGTTAACTTTAGAATGGAGTTTCGACCCTCCACATTGATTGTTTAATCACATTTCATTACTGCAGATGGACGGGTTGACAAAGACAGATGAGCTTGTTTTTGTTCTTGCGGCAACAAATTTACCTTGGGAACTGGATGCAGCAATGCTGCGTCGACTCGAGAAGCGAGTATCCTTTCTAAACAAGATCTTAGTTGATCTCAAATTTGGGATGCATGATATGTTCTGAAATTAGACTGTGATATCATTTATGGATCATCTATCATTGTCTCTGAAGTTCCATGGTGAATAATGTGTCATAAGGTTAGCAAATAGTTAACACAAAACAGTTAATCTTTATACGGAATACCATAGTGTATCTTTATGACTGTACTCTTTGTGTCTCTTTGTGACTACTACTCTGCCTACAGAAAAGGTTTTTTCCCCTTAACTTGTTCCATCAGATTCTTGTTCCGTTACCAGAGCCAGATGCTAGACAAGCTATGTTTGAAGAGCTCCTGCCATCTACTCCTGGAATGGAGATTCCCCTCGATGTTCTTGTGGAGAAAACTGAAGGATATTCTGGATCTGATATCCGGCTTGTGTGCAAGGAGGCAGCAATGCAGCCACTAAGACGGTTGATGGCAGTTCTGGAAGGCAGACAGCTAGACAAGCTATGTTTGAAGAGCTCCTGCCATCTACTCCTGGAATGGAGATTCCCCTCGATGTTCTTGTGGAGAAAACTGAAGGATATTCTGGATCTGATATCCGGCTTGTGTGCAAGGAGGCAGCAATGCAGCCACTAAGACGGTTGATGGCTGTCCTGGAAGGCAGACAAGAAGAAGTCCCTGAGGATGGTATGTGATCTGTCCATAACTAAGATTTGTGATCTTTTTTTGAGCAACTCTCTTTTTTTATGAATGAGAACAAAACTCTTAACATAACATTTCTTCTTAATGAAATACGTGCATTGCATGTTCTCGAAAAAAACTCTTCATAACATTTTAGTTGAGGACTTAATGTGCCCTGTTACCCTCTCAATTTTAGATTGGTTTCACTTACATCGGTTGAACCCGGTGGCTGTAAAAGTGAACCTACAAAATAGACAGTATCAGATAATTATGAATTTGTACTCTGGCAGAAGTAGTACCATTCAGTGCAAGCTAATTAAAATTGCAGATTATCAGTAAATTACTACTCTTTTAACTATATAGCTGGTGTACGTTTAGAACTCCTTTTGAAGAATACCAATATTGCAGAACTGCCTGAAGTCGGCCCAGTAACCACAGAAGACATTGAACTTGCTTTGCGGAATACACGGCCATCCGCTCATCTTCATGCACATAGATATGAAAAATTCAACCAAGATTATGGAAGCCATGTTATTAGCTAAAGGTGAGTTGTACGAGCAAATGTCTAGATTTCTGAGGTGCTCATAGAACTGTTCCGTAAGCATCTCTAGCATTCCTTTTCTGTGCAGGCGCGTGGTGTGAGACTTCGTTTGCACTCTTTATGGAAGTTGTGGCTGGTTGATAGATCAATGCGGAATTGGAATTGCCCATTGATGTTGTTAGGTATCCATGTAGGCACTGTAGTTATTCTTGTATCATGTACATTATCATTTATTTGACAAATAATAAGCTCTTGGGTGATTCATTCCCATCTGGAATGTTGAGGAACTATGACTATGCTCTTTCGGGTTGGTTCTTGAGTTTATTTCAGTAAGAAGCTTGAAGCTCTTTTGTTCAGTTAAATTTCATGTGTTTCGATAACGTCGCCGGATAGGTCTCTGGTAATATTTCTCTTAGTATTTGCTCGCCATTCTCTGATGGATTATCAAGCAGAGATACATATATAATCTTCTCTCACCGTTCTCTGATTGATTATCATGCCGAGGTGGGAAATCATGCATCATCGTCAGGAGATTCTTCGGCGTTCAGATCCAGTCGGGAATCGACGAGCCTGGGCTTGCAGGCCGCTGTCTTGTACTAACCCCCTACAGGCTCGCCTCCCCTTTCCGCGGCAGCTCGGCCACCGGCGCAATCCTCTCCACGGCGACGGTCCGCCGAAGCCGAAGTATATTATCCACAACCGCGTCTGCGGCTCCTCGGCCTCCGCCGGCACCACCTTGTGACTCACGCTCCTGCGTGTACTTTCATTTTGTCATCTCGGAACTTCAAAGAAAAGGCAGCGGGCCACTCCTGGCCCTAGTGAAGCCCCGTCAGTGTAGTGCTGCAGGCAAGAACTCCATGAACCCACGTACTGACGTACGTGCATCGACTGATTGATCAATCGTGCGTGTAGCACGGGACTAAACCTGAATAGCGTCGCCGATGTTGACGAAGAGTGCCTCCTGTTCTGGCTCAACGGGGAGCCCGCAGCCGCGATCTGCAAGCCTGGCATTGATTTTTTTTAACGGTCACCAGAGTGAGAGAATTCGAACATGAATTTATTGATATATAGGGTCGGCCGAAGCCCGTCTATCAATAGTTATTTGTTGTGGCGAACCACAGATTACAACTAAAGCAAACCCAAAGCACAATAGGCTCATACAAATGAGACGACAAAACAAGTTAAAGAGACTACAGAGATAGACTAAGAATAAGAAACAACCCTCACATGTCACACAGACTAGCGTTAATATTGGGCCTGTTCGGCAGGCTGCAGCTGCAGAAAAATAACTGCGAACACTATAGAGACTGCAGAAACACTGTAGCAGCTGCAGGAAAAATAACTGAAACACTGTAGTCACTGCAAAGCAGCCGCTGCAAAGCAGTAGAGAGCAAACATCAATGATATGCATCCCCGTTGTGGCCAGCTAGTGGTTCACCCGCAGCAACTCATCGCTGCCGTCCCACCGCACCATGCTGCTGAACATGCTCGTGCCCTACATCCCCAGCCCTTCAGCCATCAGCTATAGCACCTTATCCGTCACCTTTTGCACCCACGCTGTGTATTCCACCAGTGCACTGCTGAAACCATGCAACGGTCGTCAACCACGGTTCGCCCAAAAGCTTAGAAAAAAGAGCAAGTATATAGCCTCCTTGACTCTTTGCGGCACGGGCTGCCCCTGTGCCACACATAACGGAGTGCGGAGCATGGTTGGCATCGCGGATCGAGAGTAAACCGACATCGCCGCCACTGGGCGGGGCCCAATATTGGTGGTGCCCGTAAGGCCTTAACCGAGTCTAAATTGCAGCCGTTTTCCTTTGTTTAATTTGGTGACGTGTTTTGATCAGTCACACCATATACGTAAATAAAATCATAAGATTTAGGATATATATAAGATTCACAAAACAAAACATCAGTACACTTTTTCTAAGGAACACTAGCAGGCCCCGGAGGAAGGCCAAATTAAAATGGACAAAGGAAGAAGACACACTGAAATTGAAAAATAAAACAGAAAAGAAAACATCATTTTTTCCGGTTAGAGGAAGATCTGCCTCCCGAAGCTTCTGGATATCCTAAGCTTTCAGCAATCATACATGCCAGGTGGATATCTTTAATTTGTTGTTTGTTGAAAAATATCTTAGGACAAAAGTTTGTTATCTTACTAGTATTTGGCAACAAAAGAGTCTTCAAGTTCGTTCTCAAAACCTATAAATTAACTACTTAATCAAAGGAGAAAAAGATTATCGTGGTCCACAACCGTTCTCAATGAGATAGAAATAACACAATTAATTGAAGAAGAAAGAAAAAATATGCATTATAAAGTGTGTAGGTTTGTTGCATGTTGATCAAAGTTCAAATTCCAATATTAATGAAAATACTATAGCGGTCTCTATTCCCACACATATGGTGGTTATGAGCACCAATGATCTATTTTATAGTAGGGATGGAATCAATAACTATAAATTGATTTGTATGTATTGATAAATTGTTATGCGAGTAAGTTAGCTCCGCTCATGCATAATCAGTGCACGATTCTTCACATCGTTGAGCATGTAAAAGATTTCTTGGACCTCTGTGTGCATAAGAACATAAGCTACAATAAAAATTTTACATGCTGCTTAAACACGTATAATCTTCATTTGTAAATGTATTATCTTTGAAATATACCTATCTTGATTATTTGTAGGACCTTGTGATTTTTAATAGCCTATCGTCTACAACTTCTTTATGAGATTGATTTAGTTTATCTTATCTTTTTCATCATTTTTGTAACAAAAATTGAATCACTAATAAGCTATATACTAATCTTTAGAAAGCACCAAATAAAGAGGCATTGTAGCATAGATGTACGATTTAGGATGACCAGATAGAGGATGCATGGTGCAAAGTTGGGGAGCGAACTCACATGTGTACAACTACCTTCTCAGTGACATTTGTCGATGTGAGATCCCAACAAATTTATCGCTAAACGAACAATGTCATATATGACTTCTAAGCTATATGCAATAATCGTGGACACACAAGACAAGTCGACGCTAGATCAACAACACATCCTCTATGAATGTATTAGCTCTGCATTATTGAGCATCTTGGACGACTGTGGCACTTGTGCTAGGGTATTTTGCCACCAATGAAGAGATGCTAAGCGGAGAACAAAAAATACGATGCATTTCAGCTCCAAATAAAACGAAGAAATTGCTGGATTGTTGTAGCAAATAGAAGTTCGAAATGAGTAGACTTAAGAAGAAGTTATTCATATTCCCAACTGTCCCTTTAATGTCAAAAATATATTATATTCAACTGCACGCTCCGGAGTGGTCCTGTTAACTCTCCACTCCGTACCACGCGAGATCCCACTCGCTACTCAAATTAAGCGGCCTACCTATGAAGATTCGTCTTAAAGCTGCCTGGCTAATTCATGCTGTACTGCTCTTTGCATGTCCAAAATTATAGCATATCGGGCGTCATCCAATCCTCATTCGAACATTCCAACTTGGCTTCTTCAATTCCTCAGGTCGAACCAAAGGGGAAGAGAGCTTTTAATTAGTTACTTCCAGCAAAGCAGAACACAAACTCTATAGTCGCTCACGTACATCGCGTACCAGACGCTAGCACCATGCAAATGGTGTTTTTATTTTCCCCATCTGTGACGACGACCTTTGTGTTACTGCATCAATCAACGAAACGTCCTCGCAAAAAAAAATCAATCAACGAAACGAAGCTGTTTCCAACAAGGCAAGGGCCTATGATGAGCCCGCTTCGTGTGCGATGCGCGGATCCGCACGAGCACCCGTGGCGCAAAAAACAAGAGCAACTTGACGTCGTTGGTCGATTATGTCATGCAGCAACGGCCGGCCATGGGCGCCTATATATAACGCCGCTCTAGCTTCGTTCGACGTACACATTGGATCGATACTTGGGCGCAACTAACTGATCTCTGATCACTTCGACCCAAATGGCAGCAAGGCGCGTCGGCGTTGTGCCCGTGAGTGCAGTGTGCGCCTTGCTTCTGCTGGGCGTTGTGTCCATTTGGGCTCCCCGCGCAGACGCGGCGCGGCGGCCGGAGAGCAGGAGGGATCAGGCAACCGTGACCGTGTCCGTGTCGAACGGGAGTCTGCAAATGCAGATGGCTGGGCTGGTGGTGCCGGGAAACGAGACCGGAGAAGCGGCCGGAAGCGTTGCTGCGTCCGAGAGGGTGAGCCCTGGAGGGCCGGACCCTCAGCATCACTGATCCCTGCATCGATCGGATCCTTTCGTGTCCGAATCTCGTAATCCTTTTCCAAGCGTTGTACACATCCCGAGGGCATGTGCCACTTTCTACTTTGCGAGAGTGAGGTTGAGTTAATAAGAGCTGTGAATATGGCCGGCCGCGAGTGGTTTCTACGTTTGATTTGCAAAAGAGAATGTAGAATAACCGAAGGTCAAGACGGCCTTCGGAATTTGTTAATGGCTTTGTGTCAGTGTTTTTTTGTTCAAACACTTTCAGAATTGAGATTGAATGAACGAGATTCTGGTGTCCTCTTATGAACTTGCTTGATCTTTACATCAAAAAAAAACTTGCTTGATCTGCGTACACTTTTTTATATGTACCCCCGATCACTTCGGCTGAAGAAACAGTAAGCATGTATTAGATCTTTATCGTCTCGGGCCGCAGTAATGCAAAGACGTTCTCAACAATATTATCGACCCGGTTTGCCGGTTTAAAAACCGTGAAGCATGCGTGTGTCCAGCCCCTCCAGGGCAGTGAAACGTGAGACATGCTAAACAACTCGAAATCGTTTGCATTTGCTAGTACCTCGATGATACAGCGGATTGGCGCGCGGGTGAGGCTGCAGATCGGGGCCGCTGGGAACAGTTTACTAAAAGCAAAGTGCAAAACTTGTCTGCCATGCATCGCTGAAAGGCTTTGCCGGAGCCAACGCCGCGTCCAAAATCCGGAACAGCGTGCTGCCCGTCTTCGGGGCCCTGCTTCAAAGTTAATAATCACTCCTTGATTAATAGCTAATGACAGTTCGAAACCTTTAGCTAATGAGTGGATGGATTGTTCCCACAAAAAAAGTGGATGGATTGTTACAAAAAAAAGGGGATGGATTATTAGTTGGTCTATTAGCTGAAATGAATCAGCTAATCAAATAATTGTTAGCTAGAGGTCTTAACTTAGCCAGCAAGATATTGTATATCTTTAGAGCTAATTTTACAGCTACCAGAGAGGATTGGAACAGAAGTTTAATCCATCAGCTAAACTAAAGTCCTGCGGTCCGTGTCAAAAACACTCTTGACAAATATGGCTCAATGCAGCTTACCTTCTTCAGCAAACCAATCGGGCGAAATATGATGGTCAATGTCACATTTGAATTAAAATCTCTTTTTTTTTCACGTCTTAGTACGAACAAGTTGACAGCAGAGAAATGTTTTAAGTACGAGCAAAGCAAGGAATCTGTCTGCCACGCAACTACGTACTGCAAATTGAAGGCGTTACGCTTATAGTATATGCTTGCATCCACTCGATCGACCGGTGCTTCAGAACATGTACGGCACGGCGATGGGGCCTCGGTCTCGGTGGCCATTAGGCATCTGGGACCATGCAACAACGCACCAAACTGCCTCAACCGTCAAGCAGTTTTGTTGGTTGATGTTGTGTTTCACACCACGGATTAATAACTAACGGTATGATGGCATATCTTAATCTTTACATGTTATTGGAGCGTCGAGACGCACTACCGAGTATTCTAGCTCTAGCAGCATGATTGGTAGCTTCTGCCAACTCGAACAGCTTAGTTCCTCTCATAGCGCACTCTTAGTTGCAAGAAAGTTCATTATCCACCGGCCACGAGAGTGACTTTTGGTAACGTGGTAGGAAAGATGCCTACTAGTTAACGACATCATTTGGCCTTTCTGACCCATGTTATAGCAGTACGAACGGGTTTTCGCCTTGGATTTCTGATCAACCTTTTTCTGCTATGTATTATGCGCATCATTCGTTTCGTGATATCCACTGAATTGACATCCGAGTTCGTCAGACGCTTTGTGTGCATCAAAAGATTGCGGCCTTTACACTTTACATTCAAAATGGAGAGCGGGGGGTGATGCATCCTATGCAACTAGACCTACGCAAGTTGCATTTTGGACTGGACTACCTTTACGTAATGTGGCCGCCGACTCATGGCACTGAAACGATGAATAGCCCAAAGCTACAGCTCTGATCGGTAGGGCGAGCTGCACGATCCATCTGGACTTGCCGCTTCAAAGTCCGACCCAAGTATCCAGTTCAAAACTTCAACAATAACGACATTCCAGATGCCTGTGTACTGAAAGAGAAATCTCTGTAACATGATTTCTCGTTCTAGCTAGTTTTCCCTAAAGGTTGTAAAACAGCGCAACTCTGTGCATAGGTAAAACAGTAAAGCTTGCAGTTTTATTTAGGGCTGTGTAAACCTGCAGATAACTCCACACCACGGATTGTTTCCAAAAAAAAAAAACCTCCACACCACGGATAACGAAGCTTCATGTAAGGATGGACTGCAATGGCTGCAAGCAGAAGATCAGGAAGACCTTGCGTGCCATTGATGGTAAAGAAGTCCAAAACTAAACATGTTCTTTTGAGTCCCCCTCATTCAAGCGTGCATCCAGCTCGTTTTCGATGATGAGAATTTGTTTTTGACCTGAAATGATGAGAATTTTTAGAAGAATGTGCACCAAATTTTACGAAACAATGGAACGGTTCTGTGTAGGCGTCAGCAAAGTGTATGTAGATCAGGCAAACCACAAGGTCACAGTGGTGGGGATCGCTGATCCTCAAGAGGATCGTGAAGGCCATCAGGAAGACCAACCAGCTCGCACACCGATCCAGCGGCCGAGGCTCAACCTCCTCCGCCGCCCGCCGACGCTCCTCCTCCGGCAGAGGCGCCACCGGCTGAACCCACACCGGAGAACAAGGAGGAGGCGCCTCCCGCCGGCCACGGACTCCTGCACCGTGATACACACGGTGCATGACAGTCCGTATAGCCACGACCACCGTCTGTACCCGGAACACTGGGCGAACCACTCCATCGACATGCGTGGTGTTGGAACTTCCGATGTAACGCACAGCTACAGCCATCACCGGCCGAGCCCCTACGCCGCCGAATACGGCTACGGGGGGCCCCC
>LAPY01000007.1:137945-153523 GCA_000970635.1 Eragrostis tef
CTCGTTCAGCTTCCTTCCCGCAGCCGCTGTATGGCGCGGGCTGAGCAAGCAGGAAGAGGAGGAGGAGGCACGCGGCGACCATTTGGGGGCGGACACCACCCTATGCTCTGTACTCGCCTTTTTTTTCCCCCTAAGGATGGTAGAAAATTGTGGCATGACAGTCATGATGGGTGTAAATTGCGATTAAGTTGGCAATCTAGCATGTCTATTGCTATTTTCCTACCTAATTGCAACTTTTCCAGTTTCGTAGTGGTTGTATCTGTGTATATGCTTCTGTCTTCTCACACTGAATTGTTACTGGCTTGTTGCTGCTACTCGCCTGATAAAATTATTTTAGATGTGCTTATTCGGGGTCTATCATGGCTGTCATGCCATGCTGAAACGTTGTAGCAATTGATAAACACTCGTAGCGGCCTTAATGTAGCTTTGCTAACTGTTATTATGCTAATTTGCATATCCAGAGAAGTCCATGCAATTACACACATTTTGCCAAGAGCATGATACTTCACAACATGCATTTGAATGCTGGCAATGGATAAGTATCCCGGCTTTTGCCAGAAATACGAGGACTGGCCTTTATTTCTGTGTAATCCAATATCGGTATATGGGCATACTAAGATGGATTGATCGTGCAACATTTGGACATGTTCTGGCTGTGTTGATTGTGGTCAAGTTCATTGAGTGCGTACATTATTCCAATTGATTGATTGTGGTACTGACTCAAACGCTGAATAGTTATTCTGTATATGATTCATATACAGAATAGTAGCAATTTTAAATTCTGTTATCACTTCCTGATTTAATTTATTGCATTAGATTGCCCCAGCAGTGATTCTGAAAGCTTGAAGTGTTCATCTGAGACATGGAAAAAGTGGCCAACCGGACATATCTCCTTCAATCCAATCAGTTCTTTGCAAAAGAAACTCTTGATTGGTGTGTTTTAGCTCGTGGGAACACCCATCTCTTCTCTCTGGTGAACTACACATAGCGGTTTTATGCTCAACGGTAGCAGACAGATGCGATTTTTTCCTGACACTGACCATATAAGTGGTGTATGCAAATCATTCAGTGGTTTTCCACATACATTGGCTTTGAAGCAATTATTCTGAATTCCATGTCCTCTGTTCTTATTTTCAGGGCTTTGCTGCGTTCAGCCAACATCTTTAGCTCCACTACTTAGTCGGTGTTCTTTCGTGTACCATTTGAGGTCAGGGCTCAATCCTAAATGTTGCAACTTACTACTATGGTTGCAGCTGGCTTATCTTCCTTAAGGCAGGTAATGGTATCACCCGCGGAGAACATCTATTCCATGTTCCACATAGTGAGGAACCAGGCCAGTTAACAGACTACTTTGTTGGGCTTTATTGATCATTTTGGCCGAAGAATCTGCCGCCAGATTGAACAGAAAAGGAGACAGTGGGTCACCCTGTCTCACCTCTTTTCCACTTTGAAAGTAATTCCCCATTTTGTGTATTTACTTTTACACACAGAGTTCCCTTTTTTACCACTGCAGATATCCATTGGCGCCATTGATCAATGATCACTGACTGAAACCTCTCCCCTTCAGACAGTCAAATAGAAAGTCCCAGCTAATTTTATCATACGCCTTCTCAAAGTCAAGCTTGAGAATATTTCCATCTTCTTTTTTCACACCTTGGCGTCATGAATGATTTCATGTAGGCACATTATGCCGTCCATGATGTTCCTTCCTTTAATCAACGCGTTTTGCACATTAATAATCTTGTCCATGTACCTTTCTAGCCGGATCGTCAGAACTTTGGTAAAAAATTTGTATTTTGTTTGCCTCCTTCAATTTGGGGAGTAAAGTGATGACTGATGACCTCGTAATTCAATCTGCTAATATCTAACTAATTACTGTGGAAATCCTCAAAAAGGTTCATCAAATCTTGTTTAATAATATCCCAACATTTCTGATAGAATTTCACAGGTAAGTGATCAGGTCCTGGGGCAGTGTTCTTGCCCACTGCAGCTTTCACCTCTTCTTCTGTGAAGCAATGGCCGGTCGTGTTGTGGAGCTGATCAAAGAGGAGGCCAATAACTCGGTCGCAGCTGGGGCTACTAAACTCGGTTGTCTAATTAGGGAGTAGTCGGTTTAGTTGACATCGGGTTGAAAATTGTGGTGCTTGGGCACCATTGTGTTGCTTCTGTGATTGTAAACATGCGCGTTGTATTGGCCGCTTGGCTAAAGTTTGGCTTCTCAGAAGGCATTGTACTTGTAGTATTCAGTGGCATGAGACACAGAGACAGGAGGTTCTCATCGCCTTCAATGATTCTTTAATATTTCTGCAGGGAATAAATATTGTTTTTCCTCTTTTTTCCATTTGCAATTCTATGGAAGAATTGTGTTGTTGTCGCCTTTAAGCAGCCAGGTACAGTTTGATCTTTTATTCCAGTACATCTCCTCTTGTTCAAAAAATTTCAACAGTTGGTATTGAATTTCTGTTTTTCTTGCCAATTGAGATGCATCCAGGATCTGTTCTTCCTAATATTTTCTAGGACCAAAGAGTTCCTCCTGTAGATCACTCTTGATTTTCTTATCATCTCCTTTTTCATATCTCCCCAATCTTTTACATATTGTTTGACTCTTTTTTCCTTTTTTTTTTGCAAGGGGACTCTTTTTTCCTTGATTAGCCATACATCCAGATTGGATTTTGCTGTCACTTGTTTGCCCCATATTTCTGCCATCTTGGGAAGGAACTCATCATGAAGAAGCCATGACAGTTCAAATCTGAAGGTCTTTCTTTATATATATATATATATGTAGCTTTGGTTCTCCAACTGAGAAGATGACTGGGTTGTGATCAGACATATATCTTGGTTTCTTTCTTATGTTTGACAAGGGAATTAAGCTTTCCCATTCCTTATTTATGAGCACTCAATACAGCTTCTCTACGGTGTTCCCACCAGAATTCATACTGTACGTACTGCTCTTTACATGTCCAAAACCAATCGGGCGCCAACCAATCCCCAATTCGAACATTCCAACTTGGGTTCTTCAGTTCCTCGGGTTGAACACTTGAACCAAAGGGAGCGTGTAGTTACTTCCAGCAAAGCACGACACAAACTTTATAATCGACCCCTCGCAAAAAAAAAACTTTATAATCGACCACGTACATCGCGTACCAGACGCTAGCACCATGCAAATGGTGTTTTATTTCCCCCATATACGACGACCTTTGTGTTACGGCATCAATATATCAATGAAACCAAGCTCTTTCCAACACGACAATGGCCTATGATGAGCCCGTTTGGTGTGCGATGCGCGGATCCGCACGAGCACCCGTGGCGCAAAACAAGAGCAACTTTTTTTTGCGAGGAAAACAAGAGCAACTTGACGTCGTCGGTCGATCATGTCATGCAGCAACGGCCGGCCATGGCGCCTATATATAACGAGGCTCTAGTGTCGACGTACACCAGGCTCGTGCGCAAGTACACACACGTTGGATGATCGGCGCAGCTAAGCAAGTTTCTGCTTGAAGCTATAGCTTAATTAGTAGCTGATCTCTGATCACCTCGACCCAAATGGCAGCAAGGCGCGTCGGCGTTGTGCCAGTGAAGGCCGTGTGCGCCCTGCTTCTGCTGGTCGTTGTCTCCATTTGGGCTCCCCGCGCAGACGCGGCGCGGCGGCTGGAGAGCAGGAGGGATCAGGCGGCCGTGGCCGTGGCGAACGGGAGTCTCGAAATGCAGATGTCTGGGCTGGTGGTGCCGGGAAATGAGACCGGAGAAGCGGCCGGAAGCGTTGCTGCGTCCGAGAGGCTGAGCCCTGGAGGGCCGGACCCTCAGCATCACTGATCCTTTCATGTCCGAATCTCGTAAATCCTTTTTGAAGCGCTGTCCAAATCCCTTGGGCATGTGCCGTTTTCTACTTGTGGACAGAGTATAAGAGAGAGTGAGAGTAAATTAATAAGAGCTAGCTGCATATGGCCCGGCTGCGAGTGGTTCCTACGTCTGCTTTTGCAAAAGATAATGTAGATTAACCTAAGGTCAAGACGGCCTTCGGAATTTGTTATTGTCTTTGTGTCAGTGTTTTTTTTTTCTAACACTTTAAGAATTGAGATCGATCGAATGGATGAGATTCTGATGTCCTGTTATGTACTTGCTTGATCTGCGTATACTTTATTTTATATGTATACCCGATCACTTCAGCTGAACAAACAGTGAAGCACACAGTTGATCTTGTCGCCTCGGGCCACAGTAGATTTTTGCAAAGACGTTCTCAACGACATTTTATCGCCTCGGTTTGGCTGTTAAAGAAACAATGAAGCATGCGTGTGTCCAACCGTCCAAGGCAGAGGAACGTGTGACATGCTAAGCAACTCAGGAGGCGTTTGCCTTTGCCTTGTGCTACCTTGATGATATAATGGATCCGTGCGCGCGTGAGGCAGCAGGTCGGGGCCGCCGGGAACAGTTTAGTATGAGCAGAGTAGGGAACTTGTCTTCGCAAGGCTTTGCTGAAGCCAACGCCGCGTCCAAAAGAGCCAGAGCAGCGTGCTGCCCTGCGCCCCTGCCCTCTAGGCCCTGTTTCAATTTTTCAGAGTAAGAGTTCACAGTTAGATGGCTAAGCATTAGTTAGAGGTTGTTTGAAACCTCTGACTAATAAGGTGGTTGATTCTTATTTGGTCTGTTAGCTGGATTTTTTTTAAGAACGTGTGCTCTATTAGCCGGATTGAATTAGCTAGCTAATGAAATAATAGTTAGCTGCAGGTCTTAAGCCATTAATTGGATTTATTCTAGACCTCTAGGGATAATTTTAACAACCAACATTGGCTTTATAGGATTGGAAAATGACCCTAATCCATGGATAAGCTACAAAACTTGCGGTCCGTGTCAAAAACACTCTTGACAAAATATGGCTTCAGCTTACTTTCTTTGGCCAATCGGAGCGACATGTGATAATTGACACCTGTCAATGTCACATTCAAATTAAAACCTCGCTGTCTTTTTTTCTGATGACAAATGTTTAGTGCGAACAAGTTGACAGCCTGTTAATGTTTTAAGTATAAGCAAAGTAAGAAATCTGTTTGCCACACACCAAAGTTATGCTGCCAATAGAGGACGTCAGATATATACACCTTTTCTTTCATTTTAAGCGTTATTTTAGAAGGACATTTTTTTTTTCAAAATAAGTATAATTCTCGCTGTCTAGTGTATTTTTTTCTCTAACTCTCTTCTTTCACTGATCATTGTTTTTAGCGCGCTTCATATTTTTTTTATTCTTTCCTTAATGTAATTTTAACCCACTCGATCTACTGGTGCGTCAAAACAAGTACGGCACGTCGATGCGGTCTCAGTGTCCATTAGGCAGCTGGGTCAATACAACGCACCAACTGCTTCAACCGCCGAGCGGTTTTGGTGGTTGATGTGCTCCACACCAGGGATTAGTAAGTAACGGCATGGTGCCATCTTTTTTTTTTTTGAGATGGATAACGGTATGGTGTCATCTCTACGTGCTATTGGAGCGTCCAGATGCACTACCGAATAGTCTAGCAGCATGATTGGTAGCTTCCGCCAACTCGAGCGGTTTAATTCCTCTCATAGCATCCTCGGGGGAAAAAGCTCGCAAAAAATCCTCTCGTAGCGCACTCTTAGTTGCAGGAAGTTCATTATCCACCGGCCACGCGAGTAGACTTTCTGATCAATGCTACATCGCTTTGGCTTTCTGATCAATATCTTTTCTGCCAGCTCAGCAGCATATGCGCATCCGTTTCGTGATATTGGCCTACTAGCCACTGAATTGACATCCGAGTTAATCGTTTGCTTTATGTGCATCAAAAAGATTGCGGCCTTTACACTTTAGGTCGACACTCGAGGGCAGGGGCGATGCATCGTGGCCTATATTACTACTATACAACTTGCATTGTTGGACTAGCTTTACGTAATGTGGCCGGCGACTCATGCAAAGCCAAAGCAAATCTAAGAGGGATCGAGCGGCACGATACCGTAGCCTCGCCCCAATGCTGCGGCACCTCGACACCGATTTCCTATAGCCGTGGCGCCCGCCGGCCCTGGTGATCAACAACCACGCCGACGCGAACTCTGAGGCACGCAGGCCTGATCCGCTGTTTGTTGTTACTACTACTAGTAATAATCGCACACATGGCTCACGAGCCGGCCGGGTCAGCGACGACGACGCTGCTCCCAACCAAAATCGATAGAGAGATCTCAAACCGATAACGATCGCCCAGCCCCTGCCGTGGTGTCAACCCTGTCTCTCCGCCTCGCATGCCGTAGGCCGTACCCGCATGTGGATGGGGGCTTCGCGGTCCCTCCCTCCCTCCCTGCCGCCAAGATCAGCTCAGCTCTCTCACTCATCCCTGCTCCTCCGGTCGCCCGACTCGCTCGCCTCGCGTCTAGCTCAGCTCCCTCAAGCCAAGCCCGAGGTCCACCACGCTTTCCACTTGCTCGGCGCTGCCCCCGGTTTTTATTCCTCCTCCCCACGCCACGCCTCGAACTCCCCCCACCACCGCCAAACACTCTCTTTGCATTGCTTTGCTTTGCTTCACTCCTCTGTTTACTCCACTTGTTCTTTTTTTTTTATTTTTTTTTCCGGCTCTCACTTCTCTGTGCACTCGCCTCTGTTTTTACCCTGCTTTGCTTGTACTCCTGCTCCCTCCCTCTCCCTCTCTTTCCCCGCCCCTTCCTCCCGCTTCGGATTCCCACCTCTCCCGCTCCCATCCCACTTCACAACGCCAGGGCCCCCCAAAACCCTAGCCGCATCCTGGCATGGCGGCCCCCGCGCGCCCCGCCGCCGCCTCCGTGTCCGGCTCCTTCGCCCTGCCGCCCGAAGCCCGCTGCTCCTTCGACCAGCCACGCCGCCGCGAGGTAGGTGCTCCCTCCACTCACCCGCCCGCTCCCCGGGCTCCTCTTTGATTTCGATCCGTGCCTCTCTCTTCCCTCGGGCTCCGCTGACTGTCAGAGGCTGCTGTGATGTTGGCTGCCGGGGGAGCAGGGCTTGCAGGACGACCGGATGGTGCGCACGCTCGTCTACGGCCAGCCGCAGGAGAGCTACCCCAGGGAAGCCGTGATGGCGGCCGTGGAGGAGTGCATGCGCAGGCAGGCCGACGCGCTGCTGCACTCGCTCGACGGCATCGGCGGGAGGCTCTCGCAGCTCGAGCTCTACTGCTACAAGCTCGAGAGGTCCATCGGGGAGCTGCGCAGCGACGTCATGGACTACCACAGCGAGGCTACCGTCAACTCCCGGTGCGTCGAGAAGAACCTCAGACAGGTGAGCATTACCGCGCGATGCGAAATGCCTGTGGATCTAATCTGGAAGCACCAATGAGCTTGATCTGGAGTGGTGATGTTAGTATTTCTGTAATGCCGCATAGTAATCTTATGCTTCACTGATAATATAATAGTTTTAGTTTGACGTGTTGTGATGATTTAGATCTTTTTTAGCTTTTGGTGGGGATGCTTCAAGAGACAGAGAAATGCACTCCACAAACTAGCACACCCATTAGAGTTGGGGCAGGGATCGCCTGCAGTTGCCCCTGGTCACTGACACGCGGGCCCAGTCCCACGTGTCAGTAGAGTTGACCTGCTGTTCTCAGACGAGATTTGTAGCACTTATTGGTCATGCTAACTATCTGTGACAATAACTAGATCTACATTTTGGTCAACAGGTCCAGAAAGCCGTGCAGCTTCTTCAGGACAGGCAAGATTTGGCTGACGCTCCGAAAGAACTAGCGAAACTTCAGATACCGCATGAGATCTCTGCCCAAAGGAGTGAATGCACCGCTTCTTCAATGCATGGGGCAAGGGAAAATGACCACAGCGCACAAGTCGCGAAACATGAGGTCACTCTTTTCCCTCTTCACCAAGTTAATGGGATGCAGCCTCCTGCTGTGCAGGTCCAGAGTAGCAATGGTTATGTTCTGCAGCACCTGGTGCCTGTTTCGTTGAGCACACAGCATGATCAGCAGCAGGTGAACCAAGCTCCTGTGTACTATATGCAAAGCCAGGATCATGCTAAGTCCACGGAGGGCAAGCGAGTGGAATCTGTAGTTCAAGTTGTGCACAATGATCAGCAGCAGGTGAACCAAGCTCCTGTTTACTATATGCAAAGCCAGGATCATGCTAAGTCCACAGAGAGCAAGCGAGTGGAATCTTTAGTTCAAGTTGTGCAGCATGATCAGCAGCAATTGAACCAAACTCCTGTGTACTATGTGCAAAGCCAGGATCATGCTAAGTGCACTGAGACCAAACCAGTGGAGTCGGTGGTTCAAGTTGGGCAACCACTTGTTCAGAATCCTGAAGCTAGGGTTGCAGTTGAGCTACCTCAGAAGTCTAGCCAACCAACTGAATTATACCCTCAAGCTCAGAATCACAGGCTACAGATGCCGACCCAGCAGGTTGATTCACACACATGGCATTCTCAACAGTCCATGGTGCAACCGCAGCAATACATTATTCAGCAAGTTTCACGACAGATGGCTCAACAACAGTCATCATCTCCTCAGTCACAGAGTGCTCCACAAGGCACACACTTATATCCTGCATACTCCTCTCAGAAACCTGCCAATCCAAACACTGAACCAATTTCACGAAATGTAGCTCTGCAGCCTTCATACTCTTCACCTCAGCAGAAGCATCATGAAGTTGCCCATTCATTTTACGGCCAAGCCAACGCGGTTTTGCTTCCAGTTGCAGATCATAGTATCCAGCAACAACAGCCACAATCACTGCAGCCACAGAGCCAGGGTCCCTATCCACCTCAACAAAGCAAACCCAATTACTGCAGTGTTGTATCTTATGCTGTTCAAGGAAACGGCCACACCTACAGCTCCACATACAAGAACACATCTAACTGCCCTGCAACTGTTGTTGCTGTTGTGCCTCAGCCTCCAGCTACTCCTGTGGCATTTCATCATTTGGGACCACAGGTTGGGCACAATCATCCATTTGGAAATATGGTTGAAACAGCTAGTGTAGTAGGGTATCCACGGGATCGAGTGGAGACTCTCCCGGTGGTGACTGCAGCCCAACCAACAGACTCCAGTGTTATGGTCGATAAGCTCAATGCTGGTAGCAATGTGACATCTCCACGCGAATGGGCAGGATAGTGCACAATGCACTGTTATATTGGGGAAATGCATTGCTTCCACAACGCTACCATATGTACTGTGGTTTGAAGCTGATTAGGTCTGTGGGCATCTCATCTGGCTTCTCTTTTTACAATTAGTCAGAACTCAGAAGATTGGAACAGAACCTTCAACCTTTTTTCCAGCTGAAGGGTCACTCTAAAATAAAATTAAAAAGCTAGGTTAGTTGAGTCATGATTGTCGGCATATGTCCTCACTTTTAATGGACATATCTCCTTGTAACCGCTAGTGAACTTATATGCCTTCTCGATATGAATACAGCAAGTTTACATCTTGTCGGATGTTGGATAGGTAGCCTTCGACATTGATTTCCTTTCTCAATGGATATGTCGTCTTAATGGAGCTGATTCTGTATCAAAGGAAAATGAAAAATATCCGATTTTTAGACACTGTCCTCATATTCAATCTACTAATTTGCTTGGCATGCTCTATGTTATTTTACAATTGCTAGACAATGTACTGCAGAGCGGAAGTGCTGTAGTTCTTCAAGAATAATGCTAATTCCAGTAAAGATTATAGCTGTACAATACGAAAGTTTGAAATTACAAAGCCGAGACTTTTGCTGAGTTCAGTGTCTGCGGATTGTTATGATTGGAAAAAGAAGATGAACGTTCAACTGAAGGCAAATTAAATAGGTATAGTTTCACATTGATCCAAGTTAATTCTGAATCTATACCTTTACTTCTGGAATGCACATCAGTTTCAAATATAAAATTCAGAGACTTGGAGCCAACAATAAAAGGCATCATATAACGGAATACAAATTCAAATCTGTGCTCAGTTCAACATAATATACTGAAATTTTATCACAGCCAGATACCTAAACGCCTATGCCATCTGCAAAACTGCTGCAACCTAAATAATATAGCTAAACTTCTTAGCTTGATCTCTTTCAAGAAATGATTGCCATCAAACAGACAAACATAAAACAATACAGTGTGGCTTCGTTAAAGCTGTTAACTTTGCCATAGGCAGACATGACATACTGTTGAATGATCTCTTCTCAAGGTCAAATTCATTGGATCGCTGGAACCAAACTGTTAGTAACAGCCTAAAGTCACCACTTACTAACGTGGGTGTATTGTGGGAGTGTATTAGTAAACCTGTCATACTCCCTAGATCCTTTTCTCCGTTTCCTGCTTCCTGTGCTATGATGCGATCTTTCACCTTCTTGTACTGATCCTTTTCCACGCTTGCGTGCTGTATCCTCTCCAAACCCATTTTCAACATGGGTGCTGCCTGAGGCATCATCCTTCCCCTTCTTTCGTGTTCGTGATTTCCGATTTGATTTGGAGGACTTGCTTTTTTGCAAAGGTGATGAACTAGTGTCGTCGGATGTGGATTGACTGTTTCTGGGCAATGGTTCGTCATCTATCACGTGCCAATTATATACTGCATCATTCTCACTGTCAAACTGCCGAGTTACCGGTTCCCATGGTTCTGTTAACATGTTGGCTATCATGTCTCCAGTGTTCCAGCCTTTCCGGTCAAGGAGAACCGAATCTGGTCTGACAATGGTACCTAGAATGCTCCTGTTAGGCCCCAAGCTGCTAATCAAGTTTGCATCAGTTAACACTGAGTACGCCTTTGAAAATGCTGATTTAACCTGAAGCATGAATAAATCTTCATCAGAAGTCCAGTACAATAGAAATACAACCATAGATATAATGGAAATATACTGGAACTGGCGGCAGCGAATTATTACAACAACAACATAGCCTTTTGTCCCAAGCAAGTTGGGGTGGGCTAGAGATGAAACAAATCTAACATTTGCTTAAGGAAGCTTCAACCCCATGAGAAGTTATTCCAATGTCAATCTCGCATATATTCCAAAAAAACGACAATAGTCATGTTCTTGGGATCTGGTTGCTGTGCTATGCTGCGCCAATGCTTTGGAATCTAGTTAGCGTAAGGAATATTTGTTATTCCTAGTGTTATTTTTGCTGTTACAACAACCAAAAATATAAACAAGTAAGCACTTTTGAAAAGCAACCGCGGTGCCAAATTGGGCCTTAATGCACTAAGGGAAGCCAAGAGTTTTTTCCAACCAAAATTTCGAATCTTTAATAACATTATGCTTCAATTCATTATTTAAAAATGTGGCATGCTTCGAGTTCCGCTCTTGACTGGAATAACATCATGAAAGAATCATTCCATGTAAAATAGCCATGGAGAACCATAAAGAAACATTCAGTTTAATATAAGGCTGTTAACATTATTGGTGATTCCTGAGAAAGTGTAAGCAATATGAAACAGTGAGTTTATCAAATAATTCCAGATATCATATCCATAGCATAGTCAAACGGGCAGAAGGGTAAAGACTTGATAGAGCAATTACCTTGAAGTAGTTGAAGGAATTCTTTCCGATGTCATTATCTGGCAACTGTCCATCACAATTTAAATGTATAAATCCACTGCTACTGAAGCATTTCCAGTTTCTAGGTGAACAAGAATGGAGAAAGATCTTACCATCGGATCCTGAATAGCTAAAAGATGTGGCCGATCAAGATTCACAAAGCTACATACACATATTTTAGACGTAGGATCAGTGAACAGCAGAATTGAACAAGAAAACACATGGCGTTAAGGTGCAAACAAACATGTTTAGAACTTACGAGTAATAAACAATTTCACAATACCACATGATCAAGTTTTCAGTTATTGACTAAACTCACATATCAGCCTCTTTTACTATTCTATAAAAGACAATGGAACACATTTATGAAACAACAAAGACTGATTTTTATGAAAATGAGATATGTTGCTAGCGGCACACATAACATCGCCCAAAAAGGGGGTAACATTTTAAGCAAGTCCAGTTGAAACAAACCATTGAGCAATGAGATAATGACCGCTAAAGCAGTCAGTAGATTTTATCTGGATATCAACAAGCAAATTGTTCGCTTACTCTTTCTCACTCTTCAAGAAAAAGGTCTTGGCAGTGTTGCATGATATTCCAACATCCCAATGGTTCAACTTGCGTCCGTAAAAATCAAAAAATTTGATCTGCCACAAAAGGTAGAGCATAAGTCGCTTATAAAAAAAAGGGTGTCATTTCACATTCTTCACTGTCAAAATGTCATGCCTCTCCAATAGAATCCAGGAAAAAGCAAAGAGAGAATGGATCTAAAATTTCGAAAGTATAGAGCATATTGCAAAGCTCATGGTATGTAGTGATCACCAAAATAAAAGTACAATTGAGTGTAAAATATCATATTAATATCCAATAGTAAGAAAATTATTACTTACCAAAAGGATTCCTAGATTGTGTTCCTTGGACTGACAATACCCCAGGATATCTTGCACTCCCCAGACCAACTAGCAAAAAAAATAAACCAATGGTGGTAAGTACTTTATTAGAAAAAAAAAACACTCAGGTTCACAAAACAACTTGCATTCTTTAGATGACTAAGGTGCTGATGCTACGACAGTACAGCTGAAATAGTTGTCGTAAGTGTCTAAAGATAAACATTTTTTTTTGTAGAAAGCTTCAGATATCATTTAGGGGAAACCTATTGCCAAAAACATCTTACTGTGTTATAGCTTTCAAACATTTAACAAATTATAGATTTATTAATTTCCAATATAAACAACTTATATCCTTGAGCACAAATAGAAGAAACTCATTTTACCTGTAGATGTGTGATCAGCATCGTGAGAAGAGCATATGACCCAATTCCACCTGTATAGACCTACAAAAAAGAGTATAATGGTCATAAAAAATCCGAGTCATGCAGAGCTGCTTATTAATTATGAAAGGCATGTCACCAATTTTTAAGTTAAATTGTACCTCATTAAGCTCTCTTTGATGCAGAAAAACCTTCAGAATCATACATAAAGGTCTTAAAGCAGGCAACTTCTTCACAGATTCCTATAGTACAGAAAAAAAAATCATTGTCTGGAGTCCAAAGAAAAATACGAGTCAAAGTACATAAGATTATCTGCCACCGATTAGCTTCAACAGATTACATGGTTCCTTCTACAATGGAGTAATTAGTTGTTCATTATTCATTTCAACAAGTACCTTGATGAAGTCAGCTGCTTGTGGCCCCCCATCCACATCAAAGCTGGAATAAAAAGGGAGATTCTTACACGAAGTACAAGCACAAGAGAAAAATACATCAAAAGCAAGAGGAAACAAAATTTAACCTGATGTCAAAAGCTATTCCACTCTTCCTTTCCACAAACTTCACAATGGGCACACGAGCCTTTGCTATTACCTTCATAAAAGAAAAGGCAATGGTCCATCAACAAGACAAGTAACGCAACAACTAACTGGTTGACAAAGTGGTCAAACTGCAGGATTGAGCTGTTATAGCTTTCCAAACAGAAGCACTTGATAGCTACCAGGGAAAAGAATTATAATCAAGCCTATTGATCATTACAACTGGTTAATATGTGTGTTTTTTTCGTCTCTGGGGAACACACAGTGTTTTCTCCTCTAATAGAAACTCTATTATGAACAATTTACAAATGAGAAAAAAATAGATATTATATATTCTTGCATATTAGGTGAGTAGGTGACAAAGTGTGAGAAATGGAACCTGTATCTTTTTAGCAACGCCTTTCTGAGACAAAGCTTTTGCAAGAGCATATAGGCCAACTTGAGGAGTCTTAACCCTGGAGTCAAATATTACAACCTGCAACAGCAAACACAATGTCACCTTTAATAAAAGAGCTTAGTAATTCATGAAAAGAATATACATAATCACATATATATCTGATTTGAAGTCCAAGATTATATCAAGTGACTGATGTACCCTAAAAACTTATCTTTAATGAAAGAACCTAAAAAAGCATGTCTGGATGATATCAAATTAGACAGCTCGATTAAAAGGTGATGATATGTCCATAGACCATAACATGTCCTTCTGATCTAGGCAATCAGAGCCATTTCTAGCACTTGTCATGGTGTATCACTTTTTAGTCTGGCAGTTTGGTTGCTTTTCTGTCGATAGAAAAACACAAAGTGTAAGCCAGATGTCCACCCTTAATCTATATTCGTCCTCTATTGTTATCATAAGTCTTCTTCTTTTACGATCAGACACTAGTGTTCGCTATTTATTTAAATCTGATAATTTGCAGTTACGCCTATGTAGGGCTTGCCTAATTTGCCACTTCAAAATTATAAGTCAAGAAAGCAAAACCTCAGTTCTTTCCATAGTTAGATAATAATACTGTCTTAAAAATGTCAGCATTATGCACCAGCGACTAACCCAAGGCATGCGAGCTACAGCAAGTGAACAGCAATGTCAAAAAACTCAGGAAAGAGAAACAAAGGACAGTGCTTACATCGATATCACTTGTGGGTAGATAGAGTCCTGTTCTGAAAGACCCAAAGACTTCAACCTGTCATGAAAAACTGGGAATAACCAACCAGTTCATGGCTATCTGATACTAACTACAGAAGTCAGAGAGAGAGAGAGATTGTTACGATGCCTTGCACTGAGGCCATATATGTTTGACAACATCAGAGACAGCTTGCACAGCAGCTGTGCGTGAAGATTGCTCTTCAGAAGAGGGTGAGATAAAATCACAAAAGTCAAGGATTTCTGCAGAAAATATATAATATTTCAGTACTGCATCATTCGAATTCTCCATCTTGAAACACTAGATTCAGAGGTGAGTTTTGACAGTTCGTAAGTTCTGCAAATTCAAATCCTAAGGTATATACAACAACATGACATAGTTTCACCACTTTTTTACTTACATCAGACTGATTCCTGAGACAATATCTAACAAATTCCACCCAAAAATACACTACTGCAACAACAAACGCAATGTTCCAAATCAAATATTTTATTAAAACTTGCACCATCACACAAGAAGACCTAAAACCATTGTTTCTTTCTGTATGGTAACCATGAGGATGACATTCTCAGCGCTTACTAATCGACACCACATGAATTCTCATGCTGGTATCACACAGAAAATGCAAGTTTACAATCCTTGGTATTGATTGTGGAGGCCTTGTATAGTAACATAGCTCCCAAGCATCAATATCTTAAATTTTGTGACCTTTAGTTTTCTTAGCTGAGGCAATGGTTTTGACACAGCAAGACACAAAATTCAAACTGTTCCAAAATCCCGAACCCTCACAAAGGTAATCATTCACAAACATCATTCAGACAGCGTTTTGCATGGAAAATTAAGCACGAAGGTCCATAGCCAAACCAACCTACAAATTGCAAACTAGGCTTTCAAAACTTTTACTCTCGAAGCTCATCAGTCACTTCCTTACACCCGTAGGACTGGTCCTAAACACTGGACAAGTGAGCCAAGCGCGCAACAGAAATAAACTGCGCAGAACAGCCAACGAAATTCTCACCCTTGTGTAGCTGCAGCATGGGGCTTCTGAATCGCCTCCCTCCCCTGAACCACGCGCGCTCCGACCCCTGCGCCGGCTGCTCCTCCACGGCGCGGGAGCCCGAGGGCGTGGCCGCCACCGCTGAGTCA
>LAPY01000007.1:267434-285721 GCA_000970635.1 Eragrostis tef
TTTGCTGGGGGGGGGGGGGATGCAGCTTTATTATCACAGAAGAGAGGGTACACACTCTTGATGTCAAAAATACTAACACATTATATAATCTCAGAAATAACTGTGACAAGTGATTTATTGCCAGGCCATCGGCGCACGCGTGGAGAAACTTGTTCAAGATCCTGGTCTTTTCCCAAGGTACATGCCCAACGCCAAATAGTGTACAGGTCGAGTCACATGATCAAGATAAGATCAAAGGAAAACTACTTAATTTGGGATCACCAAGAGATCGCAACACTCAAGTAAAATATAAATGGATTAATATTTAGAGCGTGACATGAGCGAGATCTGAGCTCCAGATTCGGTTTTTTATAAAGCTAATATTTGCCAATAAAAGCTAGAGCGTGGTTAGCGACCAAGCGTTGACCTTCATCAACAAATTTTGGTTTATAAGTGTAATCAATACAAGAACTAAATACGAAGATCTCTCTTCTAATACCAGCCAAATAACCAATTAGATAATTTTTCCTTGTCTTCAGTGCTACCGTCTTCCACCACAAATATTGATGATGTCAGGCATATTAAAGAGACATATTAAGGAATACAGTGTGTGCACCTGCATTCGCCTGCAGTTTTGCCTTCTCGTGTCAGTTTTCAAATAGTTGACGTGAGTATCAAAGATAAGTATATGCGCGAATGCGTGTCATCATCTGATGAAAAACTGCCAATAGCCAAACTATAACTAAAACCTCTCCCCCTACGCCTCCACACCTGAGCTTCCCAAAGAGAACAATGGCTGCACTGTTCTACTTTGTCATTCTTCCATTGCTATCCTTCCAGTTTTGCTCTTGCGCTTCGCCATGGCAAATCATGACCACTGGCTCGCACATAAGAGCAGAAGAACATGAGAAGATCTTTCTCCGCTCACCAGACACCACCTTCTCTTGCGGCTTCCATGAACTTGGAACAAATGCTTTCACCTTCTCCATCTGGTACACCAACACCAAATACAGAACCGTTGTTTGGACGGCAAATCCGTACTTCCGAGAGAGTGGCTATTCTCCAGTGAATAAGTACGGCTCAAGGATATCGCTGAACCATGATGGCAACCTGATCCTCACGGATACCAATGGGACGACGGTGTGGGAAAGCAAGACATCGTCAGGCAAGGACACGACAGTTACCCTCCTCAACAATGGCAACCTGGTGATCAACGATTCCAGCAACAATATCGTGTGGCAGAGCTTCCATTCACCAACAGACACCTTGCTCCCGGGGCAGCACCTGACAAAAGACACAAGGTTAGTCTATGGTTACCATAATCTCTATTTTGACAACGACAATGTCTTGAGGCTGTTGTATGACGGCCCAGAGATTACAAGCATCTACTGGCCGAGTCCAGATTACAACGCTGAAAAAAATGGCCGCGATAGATTCAACAGCACCAGGATAGCAGTTCTAGATGACATGGGTAATTTCGTGTCAAGTGATGGGTTTCAAATACAAGCTTCAGATTTAGGTCCAGAAATCAAGAGAAGAATCACAATGGATTATGATGGCAATTTCAGAATGTACAGCTTGAATGCATTAACAGGAGAATGGGTCGTCACAGGTCAGGCTGTAATACAGATGTGCTATGTTCACGGGCTATGTGGGAAGAATGGGCTCTGTGACTATTCAGGTCGTCTTAGATGTAGATGTCCTCCAGAATATGTGATGGTTGATTCAACAAACTGGAACAAAGGATGCAGACCAAGCTTCTCGATTAGCAGAAATGGAGCACATGAAGATTTTACATTTGTCAAGCAACCTCATGGTGACTTCTATGGCTTTGATCTGTCCTCCAATAAATCCATCTCATTTGACGCATGCTGGAACATTTGCCTGAACAGAAGCTCCTGCTTATCTTTCACATATAAGGGCGGGGATGGTTTGTGTTACACTAAAGGTTTACTCTACAATGGTCAGGTGTACCCATATTTCCCTGGAGACAATTATATGAAAGTGCCAAAGAGTTTTAACAGTTCAACAGCCTCAATCTCCAAACAAGAAAGCCTCATCTGCAGACCCCCAGGTTTCGAGGTCATGCTAGGATCGGCAAGTATGTATGGAACAAAGAAGGACAACATAAACTGGACATACTTCTATGTCTTTGCTGCAGTATTGGGAGCTCTAGAGTTGCTGGTTATTGTGACAGGCTGGTATATTTTCTTTGAGAAACATGATATGCCCAAATCCATGGAAGATGGGTACAGGATGATTACAAACCAGTTCAGGCGCTTTACATTCCGGGAATTGAGGGAAGCAACTGGAAAGTTCAAAGAAGAGCTTGGGAGAGGAGGCACCGGAATTGTTTATAGAGGATTACTGGAAGATAAGAAAATAGTAGCAGTAAAGAAGCTTACAGATGTTCGTCAGGGAGAGGAAGAATTCTGGGCGGAAGTGACCCTTATTGGAAGGATTAATCATATAAACTTGGTCAGGCTGTGGGGTTTTTGCTCAGAAGGGACCAAAAGGTTGTTAGTATATGAGTATGTTGAGAACGAGTCTTTGGACAAGTATCTCTTTGGCGAGAGAAGTACAGAAAGCCTGCTTAGTTGGAGCCAAAGGTACAGGATTGCCCTGGGTACAGCAAGGGGCCTTGCTTATCTTCATCATGAATGCCTTGAGTGGGTTGTTCATTGCGATGTGAAACCAGAAAACATACTCCTAAATCGAGATTTTGAAGCCAAAATAGCAGATTTTGGACTGGCCAAGCTTGCAAAGCGAGATAGCACCAGTTTCAATTTCACCCATATGAGAGGCACAATGGGCTACATGGCACCAGAATGGGCAATGAATTTGCCAATCAACGCAAAGGTTGATGTTTACAGCTATGGGGTCGTGCTTCTGGAGATTGTGACTGGAATCAGAGTTTCAAGTGGCATAATGTTAGAAGAAAGACAAGTAGATTTTCTGGAGTTTGTCCACGAGACTAAACAGATTCTCGCTACTGGGAATGTCGGTGACATTGTTGATGCCCGACTGCATGGCCACTTCAATCCAGAGCAGGCAATGGCAATGGTGTCAATATCTGTCTCGTGCCTTGAAGAGAGAAGCAAGAGGCCAACAATGGATGAAATTGTAAAGGTTCTCATGTCATGTGACGATGAGGACGTCCACCCTGCCTATTCATATTGATCTGCAATAGGTGTAATGTCTGAGTAGGAATACGTTAATTCCACGTGGTTAAATGGTGTTGTTAGAGACACGAGAACAGATGCAAAGAGCTGATATCTGCACATCTGAATGAATGTATGTAAAATGCGGCAGGTTTTGCTGTTTCAGTCCAATAACTGAATATTATACTGGGCTCCTTGCTTTGGTATTTAGCTTTTTCTGACTATATATACAAATACACTGACAAAAATAAGAAAAGTGGGGAAAGCATAGCCCTGCCCAACAACTCATCTCCCAAACTATTTTCACCACCATACGGCCCAGTGCACCGTGATGATAAACACCAATAATTTCGTGGGCCTCTTGATCCAGCTGCTCCTCCTAACACTGAACTGCTATACCACTTTTCCTAGCTGTTTACCAAAGGTCAATCACATGTACCACAAACATATACCCTAAAAGAAAATGGAAGAACTCCAGGTAAATAGTGTCACAAACTCTAATAATATATGTATGCACGACCAAATATCTACTACTTCCTCCGGTCGCATATTGATGTCGCTTCAGACAACGAGATAGAACTTAAAATTAAACTAACTCGTCCATTCAAATCGACATCACAAATACTAAGGGAGTACTGGTACTAGTATTAAAAACACACAGATCACTAGGATACCACGAGCCGTGTCCACATACTGCCACACCGACACCGAAACAGCTCGCCTGTTGCCACGATCCGATTGACGTGGCAGCATGGCCCTGGTTCTCGTTCGACGCATTATAAATATACTGGCAATTGACAAATGAGACGCAACGCAAGGTTAGACAACGACTGACCAACAAACAATACGACGTTTTTTTCTGCAACAACCAAACGTGATCAGAATCTTTGATGACAGTCATGTGAGTAATCGCCTTGGCAAACTTGTTCCCACTTGTCTGTCAAAAAATAGAGGCCAGGGCTGTGGGATCCCATCCCACGCATAAAGGCATCCGAAATTCAGTTTTACCATTTCAAAACAAACAGAATACTTCGTTCATCAAGCAGACCTGTGACTGTTTTTTTAGACAATGGAAAAGGTCCCGGTCTTGAACTCACAAGACCTGTTTTTTTCCAGTATATCCGCGAGTAAGAGAGATCTTATCTCATCTCTCCCGAACAGAACTCAACCAATATGAGATTAGGTGGAAACTTCTTTCGCTTGCAGATTAGGGAGTCCTGAACAGGGCCGCAGAAAGAATGCTCATAAATCTGACGCCACAGCCCACAACCCACACCCCAGCAATCAGCTTTGTTTTATGGCAGGCGCTCTATAAGAATAACTCACATGAGTAAAAGGTCGTAGTAGAGTAGAGCTAGGCACGTTCACCTTCGGAAGCGTCCTTCAAGTCATAACCAGAAGGAATAGCCTCACAGCCATAACCTCGCAAATTACAAGCAGAATCTATCTTTTTCCGCATCGCCAACAGGCAGCAACGGGAAAATGGCGGACAACATGCACAGGTTCCTCTATCCAATCATTCTTTCCTTCCTCTCAGTTCTGTTGTGCTCCCGTGCGTCCTCATGGCAGGCCATAAGCACAGGTTCATCTCTGCAAGTGGATCACGGGAAGATCTTCCTCATCTCTCCAGACACAACCTTCTCCTGCGGCTTCTATTCATCTGGAGAAGGCACTAATGCCTATTACTTCTCCATCTGGTTCACTCATGCGGCTGATAAGACTGTGGTCTGGACAGCAAATCCGGGCTCTCCAGTAAACGGCCATGGCTCCAAGATCTCCTTGAACCGTGATGGCAACTTGCTCCTTACTGATGTCAATGGATCCACAGTGTGGGAGAGTAAGACAAGCGGGGGAAAGCACACCACAGTTGCTCTCCTCAACAGCGGCAACCTTGTAGTCAGGACCTCGACTGATGAGCTAGTCTAGCAGAGTTTCGAGTCACCGACAGACACCTTGCTTCCTTCACAGCGTCTGACAAGAGAAATGAGATTGGTCTCCCAATCTGGATATTATCGCCTCTATTTCGACAATGACAATGTCCTGCGGCTCCTGTATAATGGACAAGACATAACAAGCATATACTGGCCAAGTCCAGATTACAATGCGCTGCAAAATGGCAGGACCAGATTCAACAGCAGCAAGATAGCAGTTCTGGATGATGATGGCAATTTTCTGTCAAGTGACGGGTTCAGAATGACAGCTTCAGATTCAGGATTCGGAATCAAGAGACGGATCACCATGGACTATGATGGCAACTTCAGAATGTATAGCTTGAATGCATCAAACGGGAACTGGACTGTCACAGGGGAGGCTGTGCTGCAGATGTGCTATGTCCATGGATTATGTGGAAAAAATGGTATTTGTGAGTACTCACAGGGTTTCCGATGCACTTGTCCTCCAGGATATGAGATGACTGATCCAAAGAACTGGAACAAAGGATGCAGGCCAACATTCTGTTATGAATAGCACTTATATTATAATGAAGCCCCAAGGGGGCTATATATGAGGGTACAAAAGAGAGTCCTAGGAGGACAAGAGTACAATATGGAATAGGAAAAAGACTCTAGTACTATAGACTCCTAATAGGACACTATACCCTTAACACCCCCCCTCAAATGCAAGGCGTATGCAATAGCATTGCATTTGAAAGAGCACTAAATACTAAATTTATTACATCCAAAATTCTAACCCTATGAAGCCATCGTAGAGTGGAGCCTTGATAATCCGTCAAATCAAACCAAAGATGGTGCCAAAAGAATCTCCTTTGATCCATAAGCCGCAACAAAAAAACGACGTGGACCAACATTGTGCCTTCAATCAAGTAGCTAAGTCGACAAACAAAACCGACAAAAATGCTACAAAAGATCTAAGCCAAAGAGAATAGGCAAAGGCCAATCGACAAGGAATTTGTGGACTCCACGGTAATAGACGGACACAAAGAGCAAAAAGACTTGGACGTAGACGCAGCGGAAGACAATAAAGATAGCCAATCAAAAGACCAAAGACTTAAGAAAACTGCACAGCATGAAGACTGCAGACAGACAGCCGTAGAAGAGCAGCTGTAGAAGAGCAGCTGTATGCAGCAGATCGGCGACAACTAATTAACCATCAGTTGCAAAGGAGCACCAGCTCAATCCATGTGCAAGGCCATGTCGTGTTCACATCCCACCACATCAGGAAGCAAGCAGCTCACCAGCAGGATGAGCAAACCATCATAGAAAGCTTCTGAAGCTGCTGTGGGCAACACACGACAGAGAAGCGAAGCCAATTCGATGATTCGATTGCCGATTCGACGTTGCAAGCAACCAAATTGATCACGCTGGCGACAAAGACAATCGTCAACGAAGAGAAGACGGCGGCGGCGGCAGGCGAAGAGGTGGTGAAGACACTTGATGCCGAGACGATGTGAGCTGTAGGGGGCGCGTCCCGTGGATTGAAGGAAGAAGGCGCCGCACATCCAGGACAGCAACGCGTCCCTACGACGGCGGCGGCCAGATGGACGGAGAGCTTCGGGATGAAGAAGCACAGACGAAGGGCGTCCAATCAGCCGCACCCGACGAGGTCATGCTCCAGCGACGAAGAAGCAATCCCACACGGAAGAGGCGGCAGCGCGTCCAGCAAACCATCCGACGACTACGGCACCCAGACAAGGCTGCCCCCGGAAGTCAAGGTCTGTCCTCCCGGGGGCGTGCGAAGCGGAATATCCGGCGGAAGTGCAACACGCCGAAGAAGGATTGGCGGCCAGAGAAAAAAAATCTCTAACCTAGCTCTAATATGAATAGTATTTGTATTATAACGTAGCTCCAAAAAGACTATATATGAGGGTGCATAAGAGAGTTCTAAAAGGATAAAAGTACAATATAAAATAGAAAAAGGACTCTAGTACTATAGACTTTTAATAAAACACTGTACCCTTAACAATAGCTACCATCTCATGTTAAAATCGACATGGCTCGATCGGGCAAACGACATTGTGACTTCAATATCAACTGCAGGAATCCACAAGAGGAATTTACATTCATCAAAATCCCCCATGGCGACTTTTATGGCTTTGATCTGACGTTAAACAAGTCAATCTCATTTGAAGAATGCAAGCAGATATGCCTGGACAAGTGCTTGTGTTTATCTTTCACATACAAAGCTGGAGAGGGTCTATGTTACACTAAAGATCATCTGTATAATGGACAGGTTTATCCATATTTTCCGGGGCACAACTATATTAAACTTCCTAAGAAGGTTGCTTCAACATCTTCAGCCTCCAAACATTCTGGCCTTACCTGCAGTGCAAATAATACCAAGATTATGCTAGTATCCGAAGATACATACATGAAAAATTCTGACAACAGAAACTGGATATACCTCTACGTCTTTGCTGCTATATTAGGGGCAGTTGAGCTGCTCTTTATCATGACAGGATGGTACATTCTTTTCAAAATGCATAACATACCCAAATCGATGGAGGAAGGCTACAAAATGATAACAAGCCAGTTCAGGAGATTTACATACCGTGAATTGGTGGAAGCAACAGGTAAATTCAAGGAAGAGCTAGGAAAAGGTGGCAGTGGTACAGTTTACAGAGGAATACTTAAAGATAAGAAAGTAGTGGCAATAAAGAAGCTTAAAGATGTTGGGCAAGGTGAAGAGGAATTTTGGGCAGAAGTTACTTTAATTGGGAGGATCAATCACATAAACTTGGTCAGAATGTGGGGATTTTGCTCAGAAGGCAAACACAGGTTGTTAGTATACGAGTATGTGCAGAACGAGTCATTGGACAAGTACCTTTTTGGTGACAAGGGCAGCGATAGTTTGCTTTCATGGAGCCAACGGTTCAAGATTGCCTTAGGAACAGCAAGAGGTCTTGCTTACCTCCATCATGAATGTCTTGAATGGGTTGTCCATTGTGATGTAAAACCAGAAAACATACTGTTGACACGAGAATTTGAAGCCAAGATAGCAGACTTTGGACTGTCCAAGCTTTCAAAAAGAGATCGCTCTAGCTTCAATTTCACTCATATGAGAGGCACAATGGGCTACATTGCACCAGAATGGGCACTGAATTTACCGATCGATGCAAAGGTCGATGTTTACAGCTATGGTGTTGTGCTTCTGGAAATAGTGACTGGGAGCAGGGTTTCAACTGGGATATTATTAGATGAAGAAGAGATGGACTTCATGCAGTTTATTCAAGAAGTTAAACGGAAGCTAGCTCTCGGGGCTGACATTGATATAGTGGATCCTAGACTCAAAGGGCGTTTCAATCAGGAGCAAGCAACAGTGATGGTGAAAATAGCTGTTTCATGTCTGGAAGAAAGAAGCAAGAGGCCAACAATGGATCAGATTGCTAAAGACCTTATGGNNATTATACGAAGTTATACGAAGTATGTGCAGAACGAGTCATTGGACAAGTACCTTTTTGGTGACAAGGGCAGCGATAGTTTGCTTTCATGGAGCCAACGGTTCAAGATTGCCTTAGGAACAGCAAGAGGTCTTGCTTACCTCCATCATGAATGTCTTGAATGGGTTGTCCATTGTGATGTAAAACCAGAAAACATACTGTTGACACGAGAATTTGAAGCCAAGATAGCAGACTTTGGACTGTCCAAGCTTTCAAAAAGAGATAGTTCTAGCTTCAATTTCACTCATATGAGAGGCACAATGGGCTACATTGCACCAGAATGGGCACTGAATTTACCGATCGATGCAAAGGTCGATGTTTACAGCTACGGTGTTGTGCTTCTGGAAATAGTGACTGGGAGCAGGGTTTCAAGTGGGACAATATTAGATGAAGAAGACATGGACTTCATGCAGTTTGTTCAAGAAGTTAAACGGAAGCTAGCTCTCGGGGCTGACATTGATATAGTGGATCCTAGACTCAAAGGGCGTTTCAATCAGGAGCAAGCAACAGTGATGGTGAAAATAGCTGTTTCATGTCTAGAAGAAAGAAGCAAGAGGCCAACAATGGATCAGATTGCTAAAGACCTTATGGAATATGACGATGAAGACAATCACCCTGCTTACTTTTGATGACCTCTATCTAGAAGGATGAGAAGCATGAATAACAACTGAAAAGTCTTCAACTGACCACATCAAGCTTAGAAGAGAAACCCAGTGTCATATTTTACATCGTTTTCCTAGCCACGTACTGCCTCTAGTGTCAAAATTCTTGTCGTTTAGGACATTGACACGGTCTTCAAAACACAACTTTGACTAATACTTTTTGCTGTAAAATATTTATAAAATATAGCTAAAGTGTACTTTTATGAAATCATATTTCAATACGAATCTACTCATATCATTTCCACATTTCTAAACTTAATGCATAAAAAATATTTGCAGTCAAAGTTTAAAAAGTTTTGACTTAAGACAACCTCAAAACGACAAGAATTTTGACACTGGAGGGAGTAAATGTTAATATTTCATGTATTCTTCAGATTTTGTGCTTGTCTTTTTAGATTGTGTTTGGCATCCTGAGGGGGAGGTGAAGGGCTCTTAACAAATGTTCGGTGTTTGTGTGATGAGTCATTTTGTCATCTTGTTGATTGTTCTGGTTTAGTGTTGCAAAGGTACAGTTCTTATCGAAATCAGCAAAAACGATGCAAAACGTAACTGTGTTTACGGACAATCACAGAACCTCCTCTAAGAAGAAACTTCTCTGATATGATCTAGAAATTTGTGCAAAATCCCAATAAAAGGTTAATTTCTTATTGAAATGGTGAGCCAAAAACTTACATTTGGAACATTCTACCAGCGGCAGAGCCAAAAACTTATATACCATTTACTTCTCATGGCAACACTTTAGCAAATGCCATTGGTATTGACACACTCATCTTATGGCATATTTTCTTCAATTTCTGCTAATAAAACAGAGCAAATATATATTTCCAACCTTATGCGGCTTGAAAAATCTGCATAGATCTTACGGGGTAGAAAATGATATAGAATAGATCATTTTTAAAATATGCTCCTTCCTAATACCGCCACCTGAGCTCACTTATCATATTCTTTAAAAATTAAAATATTCAATATGCTTCAAGACAAATCTAAGAAAGTACAGATGCTCCTGCTTACGATGAGGTTCCATAGCCAGAGGCTTTTGTGTAGGTTGTGGTTTTAGCAGGTGTTAGCTGTGGATACATGATAAACTATGCCCACAAAATAATATACCACCAAGTAAAATTTCCGGGATCACCACTGCTATCCCTAGTTCTACAAAGAATACCCAAATATTCCACCAGGCAAAATTTTGGAAGCACCGCTAAAAATTATTACTTCACAATGATCTGTTTGGAGTCCGTAAGACCTAGGAACCACTGCTTCCTTTAAAGTGCAAATACAGATATTGCAAGATATGTACTAAAACAAATTACTATATGAATTCAGTAATACATTAGGGCTTCAAATGTCTAAATAAAGTTTAGTGCACCAAAAAATCAATGCTTTGTTCGAATACATTCCAAGAAAGAAAAAAGGTAAAAGTCACATAAATACCAATTGCACAAAACCATCAATCAGAAACCTGTTACCATAGCCAATAATAGCCTCTATTAAAACTTGTATACATTCCAGGAAGCAATTACAATATAAATATCTAACCTCGGCGTCTAAATAACTGCATGCTCATAGCTATAAAGAGCCATCTTGCTAAATGTTAGTAGTTACTCATTAGGAAGCATACCCGTGACTGGCATGAAGATACAGCTCAAAACGCAGGTATTCAGTCTTGTTTCAACTAGATGGCTTACATAACACAATAAGAACTGTAAATGCATCAATCATTTCAATCTTCAGCTAATTTTCAAGAATCCAGCAGTAGCAGCAGTCCATACTATAACAGAGGCACTTCTTCAAAAGATTTGATGAATAGATTAGCTTCTCTTCAAATATCCATGTCAGAGAATAATTACATGAGCCAGCATTTCACTACTGCCCACAGAAGGTATAGGCAATTTATTTCAAAAGGCTAGCTCGAAAGTTGCATCAAGGGTGTGCATTCAAATTGTCCAACAGCTTCGAGAGAAACAAACTAGTCCCATGGAAGAGAACATGGTGGCATTGTCATACACAAAACACTGGAGGTGGGCCAAACTTAGGACGAAATCAGAACTGCAGCACCTAGGGCATTGAAGTAGCCTATGCGCTTTTCTATCTGCATCAGATGGTCTCATCAATAGGAGATTTGACTGGATGTAGAAATTGCTCCTAATATCGAGCAAATGCATAATCTCTTAAAGCTGCAATGAAGTGTGGCTTCTACGTTGTGATCTGATGGTATCCACACACCATTTTTATAGTAAAAAGTTAGCCTTTGTCCGGAAAGAGAATGACAATCAGTATTTGTGGTTTCATCATCCTCATTGCCTTCCCTGTGGCACATGCACTCCCTTGAAAGAGTAGCATCATCAGCCTGGCAAGCACAATGCTCTAAGCGAGTGTCTTGACTTTGCCTTTTTCCAAAATTTTCTTCACAGCTGACCATATCTTGAGAGCTGTAATATTTTCTAACAGTGGCTAATAGATTCAAGGACCATGACGAGAGAATGTCATGTATATCATCAACTGTTAAGCGATGCAGATTAGGCCTTAGGGAATTTGAAAGACTACCATGAACCATTTTATAAACAGAACGGAAGCAAGCAGAGCAACATTTGTAGAGACATGGAGATTTTGGAAATGAAAGATTCTCCAGGTTATCTTGCTGTTGACCATCAATCAAATGACTTGAATCAAGATCTTCCAGAGAATTATTCATCTTCAACTCACTATCATCACCATGGGTTTCGGAAGAAACAATGTTCCTTGATATTTCTGTATTGTCAGCACTAGCTGACGATGCAACAGAATTTCCTCCCCTTTGCATACCATTCAAGTGTTCAATAGATTCTATGCTATTTTCATATGTTTGAATATCTGATCTGCAGTTCTCTTCATCATTGGTTGACCTGAAGATTTTCTCATCATTGTTTACCCCAATGGGTTCTCCGTCATTTGTTATTGTATCTGTATGTGTACAGTCACCCCTACTCACATCAGGTGAAGCTGAATGGACAAGATTGTGTACTGCTGCATCCCTGCTGGATATAGATGTCAAATGATCATCATCAAGGACATGGACCGTTGTATGTATCCCAAGTTGGTCTGGAGTATGCTGGACTGGGTTATCTTGCCTATCATTAGGACCACAAGCTGGAACAACTTTGTGGTCCGACGTGTTTTGAGCTGCAATGTCTTGAACCTCAGTAGGGTTGCCAGAAGGAGCAACTTGTGCCCTAGTTTCTTTAGCATTTTTGGTGCTTTGACACTGATTGGTGCACGACATTCCTTGACTCGGTATCTTCATGCTTGAAGTTCCAGTTGCATTATCAATATGAAATCTGTACAAAGAAGCAATCAGTGCAATAAAACTATTAGGGCATTTTTTTCCATTAATCTATATCAGCAGCGTGAAGGTACCAATAAGTTTTTGCCCACCATAATAACTATAGGTCTTACGGACTCCAAAACGAAACAAAGGAGCAGACACTCAATAAAAAATGAAAACATAAAGCTCTGACATACCTTTGGAAGGTGTATGCCCAGCTGTTCACAATATCATCCAGATAAGCTACTTGAGACAAAATATGGAAATACCGAAATCGATTTCTCTTTTCCAAAAGTTTTGTTCGGATCTGTCCAACTAACAGTTCCAATACCTTTCTAACCTCAGCGCATACTTCCATAACAGACGTGTAGACACCTCTATATGCCAACAAACCAACAGCGATCAACCCTCTCACACAAAGACTCTTTTCTTTGCCCTTAACAACATTGATTCCTTCATTCAGTGACTTGTTATCAGAGGATGTACTACTATGCAATAAACAGGAATTAAATGGCCAGCCTTTCCAGGGTCCATTTATGTCAGTGCATGGGCCTTCCCGTAGCTTTGAGGTAACCCAACAAAGTTTAGAGAACTGAGGGTGCTGCAGTATCTGAATTCCAAAAGCCATAATAGCAAGTGACTCGTTGCCCTTTATAACTCTGTTCGAAGGATTTCTATGGATTGTGTCTTCAAACCCAATCTTCTGAACATTTTCCTCTTTATCTTTCACATTAGGTGCTGACTCTTGCTGAGAACTGCCTGGAGCCAGCTGAGTTGGATTCTCCCTTGAAACAACTCCATGTGAGGATTGCTCATTCTTACTGGACTTTGATTCAACCGGTGCACTAATTTCCATGGAAGCAAAGACTTCTTTTTGCTCATGATTATTGTTATGAGATCTGTCATGCAAAAATTGAACATGATGTTGAATTAAGTCATATGATAACCGCAACGCACATGAATCAATCATCTCATCCCAACTAAAGCCGCTGTCAATATTCACAGAAAATCTTGGTATTGTGTGTTCTGAAGACGCAAGGCATTGATCCACAACATGTGCACTGAAGAACCCTCTTACTCCACCAGGAAGATCCTGAAACTTCATGTCGCTAGTGGACTGTACGATAAAAATGTTAGATAAATAATCATACAATTTGCGCAACTACTAAAGTAAAATGGTAAATAAAGCTACTACAAAAAAAAATACCACCGAATCTTAATTCTATAAAATCAAGGGCAATTGTGATAATCCATTATTCATCATGTTTTCCAAAACATGGCATGAAAATTGTTTCAACAACAAACGAATCAAGTGTTCATTATGACATTACCCTTTGCACAATAGTGATCTATAATAAGCTTAAAGTTAAGTGCATGTGTCCCTGCTGGAGTACAAACTTACCTCGAACCCACCTCTGGAGTACACTCAACCTTAGTTTTGCACTGCAGTTGCTTCACTAAAACAATCTTTATTTTTACTGCTTTTGCACATATTCTCATATCCCTAACCTCAGTTTTACTGCAATGACAGAAATATTGTATTCTAAAACTAACGACTCTTAACTAGGTCTCACATCACAATTAACCATAGCAACATGATGCAAAACTGTCCTTAGTTACTTATACAATGGGTCCAAAGTCCTGTTCAGAATGCCAGAATTGCACTGTATCTTATGGAATTCCCAGAGTCTGTGAAATTCTTTCAAATGCCCTAACATTTTCTCTCATAACGCATAAAAATGTGATTGGATAAACTGCCAAGTCAAAAATATCTCGTAATATAGGGCATTCCAAGATTCGTCTCTTCATCTCTATTTGAAGACTTAAAACATAGAAACGGATCCATATATTGATTAATAAACTCCTACACACATAGAGCAGGTTCAAAGAGGACTTCAAAACAGTGGCAGCTAGAATTTTGTCCAGTATAATGTCATTTAAAAATTCAAAATGGTTTAGACCACTCTAGTGCTATTTCAAAAGGTATGGATATCTATAACAGATCAGAGAAACAACATAATTTGGTGAAAATGAAAGGAAAGGAAGTTATAAATAAACCTTACCAGAACACTTATTGATACTGAAGCTAATAATGAATCCATCTGCTCAACCAATGCATTCCAAACTTCAGAACACTTTTGAACGTCATTAGAGGGAGAAGAGGATAAATTGCTTGCCCCTGTGTTTAGCATATGATCTTGAATTTGAATATGGACCTTATCCACTGCCCATAAATCAATTCTGGGCATGTAGATTATGCATCTTCCAAGGTTTAGGCATTTTACTGATCAAGAAAGAGAAAAAAACGAAAATACCATTACTTGCTCATCCACCATGAATAAACCAAGAACTGTACTATAACAATAAAACATGTGTTCAATAGATTATTTTCTCATCATCATCAAACAACAAAAAATGGGGAACAAAATTATATTCTAGTTTCTCCTGCAATAAAGGGCTTCAGTTCAGGTGCTGCATAGATTTAGGGTGCCAGGCAGCCTCCGCAAGGCAGAAACCAAACAGCCCCTTAAATTGCAATAGAATGATTGCCAGGAAATTTCTTCTAAAATCACAGAGTGTGCCTGAAATTGGGCACCGGTTCAGCTAACTATGTCAATTTACTTTCAGCCAGACCTAGGTAGGCAAGTAGGAATTCCAATGAATCGATAGAGAACCACAGTTTGTGTGGTTCATCAATCTTTAGAGCAGAGATATTCTGTCATCAATTGAAAGTGGAATGACCTAGCCATTCTTATGGAGATGAAAACTGAAAGTGGAATGACAAATAAGTATAACATCATTTTCCATGTTTCGTGCATTAAGTGTATGTTTGGTTGCCTGCACCGTTGGTCACGCTTCAGGCTGCATCCAGCAAGCCTGGCTCTGGAGACAACAACAGCAACAACAAAACCTTTAAATCCCAAGCTAGTTGGGGTAGGGTGTAAATGAAAACCACAAGAACCAGCAAGAGAAGTCACTGTAAGTTTCTCAGTCAAGAAAGAACAAGCTACATTGATACAAAGCCAATAAATTAAAGTTGTTTATGTGCAACTGATCGTATGAAGATTACTTCCGAGCACACATTTATTTTGCATATCCATAATAGCATAAGGAAATCGAGTGGATAGGTGAAAAATGTTATCACCAGCATTATACAAGGATAACACAAATAAATAGCCAATCAGTGCTCTCAGAGAACATATTGAAAGTAAATAGAAATAATGAGAACTTAGAAACTTACAAAGAATTTGAGTCAGTCCACTAAGGATATCGCCATTCCCCTCCTGTGCCATGGTAGCAAGATCAAGCTTGTGTATTACAGTCTGGCCCGTAAAACCATGAAGAAGACAACGAATTAGATGTTGCTGGCCAGATCTGGGTGCTCCAGCAACTAAAACTCGAAAGCCTGATAACTTATTTGGTAACCCTGCTTTCATATGAGAACCCCTGGAATTGATTCCGCTGCGACCAAAATTCTCATGTGTTTCAACATGGCTTGCCAACATTGAACAACGGTTTCCTAGTTGTACTAGACCGCAGCTTGACAGGATTGTTCCAATTCTATTAGCAATATCTTTCTGTCGGACCAAAGAATGAAGATAGGAACTCCAAAACATGTGGGGTACACTATTTCTTTCCATGGATGAAAACACAACTTCCTTAATAGAGCCAGATGCCTTTAGGAGGGATGAAGGTAACCAAATACGCTCATCCAAATAGAAGGAAATAAGAAGGTGTACCAATGGTTTAAGAAGGCTTGGTACAAGACAGGAATCAAGTGGTGAGGAAACTAGATCATTTGCAGCAATCCCTGCTTCTCTTTGTGAACAGGGTGGGGGAGCAACTGCAAGAGCAGCTAACCAATCTCTTTCCTCCACAAGAACTGATGGTAGACGAACTCGCCCATGCTCAACTCCTTCCTCAGCAGATTGCAAAATTTCATGTAATGGGCATGTTCTTTTGAGAGCATTTATTGCAGCTTGCGTGCAAATTGCCTGCAAATCAGCACCAGCGTAACCAACAGTTTGGCTAGCAATAAGAGAGAGGAATGAACCTGAAATAGGACTTGGCCAACTTTTTGTGTGCAGTGACAGAATAGCAGATCTATCCTCAAAGGTTGGTAGCGGAAAATATATCTCACGATCAAACCTTCCTGGTCTCCTAAGGGCCGGATCAATAGCATCAGGGCGATTTGTAGCCCCAATCACTATTACTGAACCTCGTGATTTCAAACCATCAAGCAATGAAAGCAAAGTCGCCACAACTGAATTGTGTGTCTGGTCTTGTCGTCTGGATCTACAAGGTGCCAAACCATCTATCTCATCAAAAAATATGATAGAAGGTTGACATCGTTCAGCAACCTGAAATAGAAGCCTTAACTGTCTCTCGGCATCACCAACGTACTTACCCAAACAATCAGCACCCTTTCGAGCAAAATAAGCAATCCTTCTGTTACCCTGAGAACATGCCCCTATTAGAGCCCTTACAACAAGTGTTTTACCGGTACCAGGGTGGCCATGCAACAGAACACCTCTTGGAGGTGAAAGACCTAAGGAGCTAAAGAACTCAGGATACAAAAGAGGTAATATGACCACCTCCTTCATGCTCTGAATAACATCACTGAGACCAGCAACAGATTCCCAACCTTGATATGACTTTTCATTTTCAGAAGAGCCTCCAATATAAACAGGTGCGATTCTCAAAAGATCTCTGTTTAGCCTCTTGCCCTCACGTTTCAAGAACTCTTCATCTTCCCCGCAGTTCTCTAACCATTTCTCTTCAGCATCTCTGTCCTTTCTCCATGCATCGTGTGATAGTTTTCTGATATCTGCCTTCATCTTTTTTATCTTCATCTTCCTAAGAAGTTCAGTATACTTATCTCCTTGGGGTTGAAAGAGATGCCGATGATCATTGCAAGCTATAAGAAACTTCCTGTGATCAAATATGCAGGCTTCTGCTCGACTGCAAGGCTACGCATGAAAAAAAAAATTAGTAGACTAGTAGGGCAATAGTAGTCTTTGTGAACAGGGTGGGGGAGCAACTGCAAGAGCAGCTAACCAATCTCTTTCCTCCACAAGAACTGATGGTAGAAGAACTCGCCCATGCTCAACTCCTTTCTCAGCAGATCGCAAAATTTCATGTAATGGGCATGTTCTTTTGAGAGCATTTATTGCAGCTTGCGTGCAAATTGCCTGCAAATCAGCACCAGCGTAACCAACAGTTTGGCTAGCAATAAGAGAGAGGAATGAACCTGAAATAGGACTTGGCCAACTTTTTGTGTGCAGTGACAGAATAGCAGATCTATCCTCAAAGGTTGGTAGCGGAAAATATATCTCACGATCAAACCTTCCTGGTCTCCTAAGGGCCGGATCAATAGCATCAGGGCGATTTGTAGCCCCAATCACTATTACTGAACCTCGTGATTTCAAACCATCAAGCAATGAAAGCAAAGTCGCCACAACTGAATTGTGTGTCTGGTCTTGTCGTCTGGATCTACAAGGTGCCAAACCATCTATCTCATCAAAAAATATGATAGAAGGTTGACATCGTTCAGCAACCTGAAACAGAAGCCTTAACTGTCTCTCGGCGTCACCAACATACTTACCCAAACAATCAGCACCCTTTCGAGCAAAATAAGCAATCCTTCTGTTACCCTGAGAACATGCCCCTATTAGAGCCCTTACAACAAGTGTTTTACCGGTACCAGGGTGGCCATGCAACAGAACACCTCTTGGAGGTGAAAGACCTAAGGAGCTAAAGAACTCAGGATACAAAAGAGGTAATATGAC